>PISX010018443.1:0-40717 GCA_004024625.1 Mellivora capensis
ATGGATAAAGAAGATGTGGTCCATATACACTATGGAGTATTATGCCTCCATCAGAAAGGATGAATACCCGACTTTTGTAGCAACATGGACGGGACTGGAAGAGATTATGCTGAGTGAAATAAGTCAAGCAGAGAGTGTCAATTATCATATGGTTTCACTTATTTGTGGAGCATAACAAATAACACGGAGGACATGGGGACATGGAGAGGAGAAGGGAGTTGAGGGAAATTGGGGGGGAGATGTACCATGAGAGACTATAGACTCTGAAAAACAACCTGAGGGTTTTGAAGGGGTGGGGGTTGGGAGGTTGGGGGAGCCTGGTGGTGAGTATTATGGAGGGCACACATTGCGTGGAGCACTGGGTGTGGTGTAAAACTATGAATTCTGTTACGCTGAAAAGAAATAAAAAAATATATTTAAATAAAAATTAAAAAAATAAAAATAAATAAATAAAATGGTGCAACCCCTGTGCAGAACAGTATGGCAATTCCTCAAGTGGTTATACATAAACTTTATGAACCAGTAATTGCACTCCTAGGTATATGCCCCAAACAATTGCAAACATAGGTCCACACATAAACTTGTATAGGATTGATCATAATGTCAATATTTAAAATAGCTAAAAGGTGTAAACAACCCAAATGTCCATTATTTGAGCAACAGATAGACATGAGTGGTATATCCATACAATGGAATATTTTCATCTGGGAAAAAAATTAAGTTCTGATACATGACACAACGTGGGTGAACCTTGTAAATATTATGTTAAGTGAAATAAGCCATCCGAAAAACCACATATTGTATAATTCCATTTACATGAAGTCTCCAGAATAGGGAAATCTACAAGACAGAAAATAGGTGAGTGGTTTTGTAGAGCTGAGGGCTGGGGGCAATGGAGAATGACTTCTAATGGACGTGGGGTTTCTTTTGGGAATCATGAAGCTGTTCTAAAATTGATTGGTGATGGTTTCACAGGTCTGAAAATATACTAAAAACCACAGAATTGTACACCTTAAGAGGGTGATTTTTATTGTACGTGAACTATATTTCAATAAGAAAGAGCTATATATGTTTAGATATTGATAAGCTCTGGCAAGTGACTGTCCAAAAACACAATACTAATTCACACTTGTGGGCATAGTATAGGATGGCATCCATTTTTCTTCATCCTTCACATTTGATGATGTCAACATTCTAAAATTCAGCAAACTTTATGATTGGAATTTGGGGAGGTGTTGGTGAAAGTCTCCCTTACATAAACAATGAGGGTACATGCTGGTCTTCCATTGGGTCTTTTCACAGGTCAGGCCCTGGGGATACAGAGATGAATGAAACTCAGCTACCGCCTCAGCTCCTGGACTACAGGGGACAAGAAACTGGACAATTATAATAGAGAGGGATGGAAAGAGACTTTGGGATTCTGAGAGAGCTCGGGCAGAACACTCAGTGTTAGGTGATAAATTGGGCATCGGTAAAGGTTGCCCGATGGAGGGAAATCCTTAAGTGAGTAAGGAAAGAAGTCAGCCAGGGTCAGTACCCCAAGAAGTCCGACACAGTTTGAGTTTGTGCAGCTGCAGGCAACCAGACCCAGCTTTCTATTCTGCACATTAGTGGAAGTCGAGGTCAGCTACGGGAGGCAGAACAGGATTAGAAAATCATGGCCTGGCATGACCCGGAGCACTTTAACACCATTATTAAAAATCCCGATGTTCATTCGGGACCAGATGGAACCCTGGGTAACCCTTCCAAGTTCTTTCCCTCTAGGTTGCACCAGAATATATCCAGGGCATTAGCTAAAGTTCCTGAAAAGTCTCAGTGCGGCTTAAGGCCGTGATATCTGCCTTCAGCACCAGAGACCTGGGCTAGGAGATGCCATTGACCCCACAGCTCTGGCCTATGGAGTTGGAAGCTCTAGGTAGGATGAGGAGTCTGAGGTGTCAGTCAGCATCTTAGGGAAAAGACCCAACGGGAAGCCACATGGAAAAGAGACCCCAGTGCAACAGTGCCCACGGCGATTCCATACCAAGTCTTTGTGGCTGACACAGAAGGCAGCTGCGAATGTACCAGTCCTCTGAATGGCCATACCATCACTGGTTGTGAGAGTCAAACTGTTCAAGATTTCATGTTACACATGGGGAAACTGAGGCCTGAGTGGAAGAAGGTAGGAGCTTGTCTGAGCCAGAACAGGGGGTTTGATGTCTCCCCTAGGCTGACAGAATGAGTGAGAGCAGAGGTATTTGTGGTCAGATGGTGAGTGAGAACAGTGTGATTCATATTGATAGATCAGACATGTCTTCCTCTGGAGCTGAGCAGCTTCAAAAGCAAAGGGTCTGGGCAAAGAGGGGGGTGGATGGATCCAAACGGGACATCATTGCAACGAAGGCCTGAGGTGGGTCAGGACAGCCAGGATTCAAATCAATCAGCAGGGCTGTTCCTGTAAGGGTATACTATGTGATGCTGAGAGCGTGTGTGTGTGTGTGTGTGTGTGTGTGTGTGTGTGTAGGTCAAGCCCTCTGGTGGGTGGTGAATATATTTGTTAGGGGTTGCTGAGAAATACAGGTGAAGTCTTATCACCAAGTCTTGCTCCATTAAATCTCACCATTGCCATTTGAGTTTGTCATGCTGATGCCAAGTTATACCCCCTGTTTATCGACTGGACTGGATGGAGAGTGGCACCATCACAGCCAAGGGTTCTGCCTCCAAGCACTGTCCTGAACTGAAAGAGGAAGTGAGGAGGCCTAATAACCTTGCTTCTTGGGCCTGGGATCTGTCAGGAGGGCAGCAGCTACATCTATCTCTGCATCCTCCGTGGTCTCACACACTTTGCCCTGCCTACACTTGGCCAGACCACGTTCATTTCAGGAATGCAGAAAGGCCTTTGGCACTTCCAGGAAGACTGCTCTCAACCCAGACTTTGGAAACATCCAGCTTCTGTTGGGCAGATGGAAGAAATAAAAAAAGGATACTGCTCACCATTGTCCCTGACCAGAGGGTATAGGCACAATAAAGGCTTAAAGAAAACACGTCCACTGACTCATTTTTTCAGTAAACATTTGTTGGGTCCCTGCTGTATGTAAAATCCCTGTGTCAGGGACTGGTTGTTTCTGCCCCAGAGAGTCTGGGTGAGACAGTCATGTAAATTAACCCTCCAGAGGTGACAGTTTAACGTATGAAATGCTGTGATGGGGGAAAGGACCCTGTGTGTTTGTGTGCACAGCAGAAGAAGAACAGGTGACCAAGGGCTGGGGAGATCTGGTTACAAGGAAGGACTATTTTTATAGGGGTAGGAATACAAAAGACCAGAAGGACATGTGGAAGGCTGAGTTAGGGAAATTGTGGTGTCAGAGGAGTGCAAAGGCCCTGAGACAGGGTAGAATTGAAAGTTCCTTTTGGGGTCAGAAGGCAAATTTTAGACATGTTGAAGAGAGAGAGTGAGAGAGAGAGATTGAGAGAGAGAAAAGACTGTAGGAGAGAAGCAGAGTCCAAATGTTTAGGTGCAAGGTCTGAAGGAAGGTCCCGGAGACAAAAATCCTGGATGGAAAGTGGAAAGGGGCTCTTACAGAATTGTCTTATTTTGGATCTGGGTAGTCCAGAAAGATGTCTCCATTCCTGGTCTGGACTGTGTCCTGAGCTCCCATCCCTGTGCAGATTTCTATATTGTGTAAAAGGGTCTTTCTAAATGCACCAGCTCTAGGGAATTATGGAGAGGGCCACCTAATTTGAGCTGTTTCCCCCCCAACCCCGAAGCCAGTAACCAGGGACTATCCTCTGTTGCCTGGGGGACCTGGAGGCCAGCACATAATCAGAATATTGATATGAGTTTATCTCAACTAAAACAAGGAAAACATAAGAAAGTGCTGCATATTTAGTAGGTGTGAAGTGTGTGAGAAGAGGCAGAATTGTGGGGATGGGATCTTGGAAACAGGCAACTGAGAGAGAGGAAGGGAAGGAGGGAGTGAGGGAGTGAGGAAGAGAACAACAATGGAGGGAGGGAGGGAGAGGGGGAGAGAAATGCGAATATTGGTTCCTTTGTATAAGGGATATAGCCTTCAGCTGGGACTGCCTCCCTCACATCAGAAATTTTTAGAAAAGTATCCACTCTGATATGCCTCCCTTCCTAGAGAACAAACGCTTTTGTACCACTTGGTAGAAAGATATTTTTGCCTGGGGTTTGTTTGGTTCTTGTGTGTTGGTTGGCTGGTTCGTTGGTTGGTTTGCATGTTTGCTTGTTTTTGAGTACTAAAATCCTCCTGGATCACTGGAGAGCTCCTGTAAGGTGGATGCAGGGTCCCAGATCAACTATGTTAAGACTCATGGTTGCCATTTACTGAGGGCCTAGTATATATCAGACATTCTGTCGTGTGGGTTTTAAATTGACAGGTTTCTTCCCAACAGTCCTGCAAGCTGATTATCAGTCAAATGGTACAGAAGAACAAACTGAGCCAGACTTTACATGATTTGCCCAAGGTGACACAGGTGATTAGTGTCAAGGCTGGGACTAGACAGCAGGTCAGACTAGGATGTGGGCACGTTCTGTGTCACTCTGGCCCCTGGGAAGCCCTTCCCAGCCCGAGTCAGGCCTCTGTCTCTTGCCCCTAGCCTCCAGAGATTGCTGCTACCTTCATTACTGTTCACCACTGCATAACAAGTTACCCCCAAACATGGTGCCTTAAAATGATACATGGTTACTATCTCAGGGCCTTGTGGATCATGAACCACCACGGGTATGACTTAGCGGGATCCTCTACTTCCCATCTCTCACAAGGCTGCCATCAAGTCTCTGCCAGCCCAGGGATGGTGGTCTCATCGAAAGACTCGACTGGGGGAAAATCCACTTCCAAGCTCACTCATGTGGCTCCTGGCAGGATGCAGTTCCTCGTGGGTTATTGGTCTGAGGGCCTCAGTTCCTCTCTGGCTGTTGGCCAGAGACTGCCATCAGCTCCTTGCCATGTGGCCCTCTCCATCAGAACAAGAACACAAGAAGAGCCAGGGAGAGAGAGAATGAATTCCAGCAAGATGAAAGTCACAGACTTGGCCTAGCCTAAATTCAGAAATGGCACGCCATCACTTTTGCCAAATTCTATTGGTTAGAAGCAAGTTACTAGGTCCAGCCCACACTCAAGGGGAAGGGATTGTAGCAGGGCATGAGTGCCAGGAGGTAGGGATCTGTAGAAGCCCTTTTAGAAGGCAACCTACCACATGAACGCTCTGTCCCTGTTTCAGTAGAGTGAGCCCTTGCAGGTATCAGGTGCCTTGATGGAGCTAATGGTTGGTGGGTCACCTTGAACAGTGCTGTGTGGCCTGGTTATCCCAGCCAGCTTCCGGTAGGCCCACTGGATGGGTCTCATCAGGACTCGGGTCTGCCTGGTCCTGCCTTCTTCCCCATCGCCACCATTGGGATGGTCACTGAGCCCATGGGGTGCAGACAGCAGCAGGCAAAAGACCATCTACCTGTGTGGATGGAACACTTGAGCATGGCCAGGACCCAGGGTGGTGTTCCTGGCCTCTCTGACTAAAACAGATGAAGAGCTCAGCTGCCACATTGCAACGGGGCCCACCTCAACAGAACAAGTTTATGGGTGGGAGAGGGCTGGGTTCTGGGTTATCTGTAAAAGCTGTGGTGGTGCTCTTGCTTTTGCCCTTCTGGGTTGGGATTCAGAGGTGTAGAATCCCCCATGTTCACTGGGAGGCATCAGGGGGCCATTTCTAAGGTGATGTGGGGGTCTCCCATGCAGGAGGGGGAACTGCTCCGAAGCTGCATGAAGATCTAGGATTATTCAGACACCGGGGAGGGGACCTAATTTAGGGAGGAGATGAGTGAGCATGGGCTGGGGATAATTTACATGTGTCCATGATATTTAATTCAAAGGTGGAGAGGGATCTGAAGCACATACGGCAAAGTGGTGTTAGGTGTGGGTGGTGACTGCTGTAGTGTTCTCTCTGTTCTTCTGCAAGTTTGGAACATTATAGGGGAAAATACTCTAAAAGTGGAAAATACAAGAGAAGAATGGACTCTCAGAGCCCCTGCACCCCACATTTCCTCAGTGTGACTCGGAGCCAAATGCAGGAAGTCGAGAGGCTGGTGGGCTCAGGAGTTTCCAAGGCACCAAGTGGTTCCATTAGGCCATGGGGGTATGGACTGCAGGGGGTGGGACTCCCTTAGTAGAGCCTTAGCCAGGAGCAGAACAGCCCCAGAAAAGCTCAGGCATTTCCCAGTTCCTGGAAGCACTCCCCAGACTCAGCTCTTCCCCTGCTGATACTTCACTGCAATACTACTAAAAGCAGCTTACAAAGAGACATGGTGTCACAATAGGAGATAACTGACCTGAGGCAATGGACGAATGAGGCCCTGTGCCCTGAGGAACTCTTTCCAAAGGTGCGGTGAGAGTTGTTGTGGTCAGATTAGAACTTAGTGGTGCTCACGCCTCTAAAATTTTGCCTTGGGTTCTGCAACAGCTCCTCTCCTTCTGACCCCAACCTCCCTGTCCCTCCACTCACTAGTCTCGTCCCCCACCCCTATGTCTGTCAGTCAATCATGGCCCAACAGCCATCCTTTTTGAAATGTTTGGAACCAGTGGAACGATTACTCTCTATCAACACAGTCCTATCCCAACAGCGGCTGAGAAATAAGCAGTACTGTTCCAAGGCACAGGAGTACCGATTCATATGCCTAAGTAATGGGGTTAACTCCCTCTCCCCAACACCACCCTCCCCCAGTGCCCCCAACCAAAAGAGGCAAACCATAAACCACAGGAGGCAGATGCTGGTGTGTAAAAGGACAATAACTATCATGAAGCCAAAGGAATCGAGTGTGCCCCATTTATTTTAAGCCTAGTGACTGAGGAACGGGGAAAATAGGGGCATGTGGCAGCAGATGGGGAGCTGGATTACTCTTTGTAGGTGTGTGTAGGTCCTGAGACTGCAGGTCTCAGTTTCCAAGTTTCCAGTATTCTCTCCTATAAGGGCAAAGCGGAGTGACAACTGGGCCCTTGGGAGCCCTCGGGGAAGTCAGGCCTGGCCTGGGGACCCTCTGGCTTGAGCAGGAGGGGGACGTGTGCTGGCTTGGCTGTGAGCAGTGAGAGAGGCGGAGGCTGGCTCTGAGCTCTCACCTGAAGGACTTGGTGAAACACGCCAGGGCTCTCTGGAGCCAGTTCTTCCAAGACCCTTGGGGACCAGCAGGCTCCCCGGGCCAGGCTGTGCCTTTGAATGCGTTCTGCACGATGCTGACAAAAATACATGAAGGGCACAGTGTGTTCAGCTGAGTCAGTCCTGTTCTGGAAAATAGAGAAAAATCATTTTGCCCAGGACTGACACTCCTTCTTTCATCAAGTGTTTGCTGAGGGCCTACCCACTACGTGCACACAAGGCTCAGTTTTCGGCACTGGGGATACACCAGTGAACTCTCTAGAGACCTAGATCCCAGCCCTCCTGGGGCTGATGATCTAGCCGTGATGCTGGAGGGAAATCAGACTCACCAGGTCAGGACCCAGCAGCAGCAGCAGCCACAGACTGCCAGGGAAGTTCATGTTTTCTGAGAGTGCAATGTGCATGGCATGTGTGAAAGGAGTTATTGTCTGAGGCCAGCAGAATTCTTCATGCTACTGGCTGTAGAGATGTTAAGGGCCTGTCCCCTTCTTGAAACTCCACCCCGCCTCCCTGGCCCGGATTTCCATCATCCCATCCTGCAGATGGGTACACTGTGTTCAGGCATTCTCTGCCACTCCTTCAAGTACTGAGATGCCTCACTGACTAATATCATTGTTTCCCTTTCCCCTCCCTCACTCTCACTTAAACACACTCTAATCAGGCTTCCAGCTTCCCCACTCTACATTAACATAGATGATTAGGGGACTAATCGGATGTGATGGCTCCCAACTTTTACATTACTCTTTTTATGAATATATAAGCCTAAAGACTTAAGGGAAGTCTGATTTGTGCATTATTTTGAGCTCTAATGAAATTCAAACCCAGGTCACTGTCAGTTGCCCTTTCCCCTCACCAGCCCCCTCCTCATATCCAGAAACTCAGTTTGTAGACAGGAAGGCTCTGCCAAATTTCTGAGACCGCCCCTGGATTTGCAATGAGCAGAGCCCTAGCTTTGCTGGGGATGCATAGTCAAACTCCAGGTTTCTCTTCCATGTGTTAGTGAAAGCCAGGGTAGGACAATTGAAGGAAGCACAGATCTAGAAACCTGTGTCTCAAAGAGAACCCCAAGACCTTTGTCTGTAATTCTTTGAGAGTCAGGCTGCTCCATCAAGGCTCAGGCTCGGCTCTGGGAATCCCTCCCAAGGTCCCGACCTTGAGGATGCTCAAGGGGAGTGTCCAGGGCTCAAGAATGGCTTACTAGAACACTGGAATGGGTCTAAAGGCCATGACGTCTGAGCCCCCAGTGCCCTGTGCTAGGAAGCATCAGTTGTCCCACGCTGCTTCTAGTTTTGGTCTGTGGCAGCAGGAAGAAGGAGACTTTGGTGATGGGCTGAAGGGTAAATATATTACAGTTGGTTATTCTGGGCTAGAGTGACTCTCCAAAGAATCTCCAAAGAATCCAAAGAATCACAAAACATCAGTGTGTGATACCCATTAGGTATCATGAATTTTTTAAAATGTTTTTCAATTTGCAATTTGAAAAATGTAAAATCATTTTGCTATTTTGTCTCCATTAATGCCTGTGCTGTTGAGCTCCCATTCCTTTGGTATTGGCCATTTATAATGCTGTATGTGGCCTGTTCAATTTGTTGCTAACTTTCCTATTGTTGTTTGTGGGTGTGTGTTTCTTGAATTGCTTCATCAGAGTTCTCTGCACGTCGTAAATATGATTCTTGGTCTGTCCTAATTGAAGAACATGTTTTCTCCCAGGCCCTCACTTCTCTTTGCACTTTACTTCTTGTGTCTTCTCATATGGCTGCTTTTCATCTGGGGGTGTACATACTGGCTGCTTTATTTAGTCTTCACCACAACCATGCGAAATTGGTAATACTTCCCCCAATTTTCAAACTGGGAAAGCAGGACTTTGAGAAGGTACAATGATTTGCCCCCAGATGCTAATCTGAGATCCTAACCTTTGCGTGTGTGCAAGAATCGGAAACTAAGTAATGAGTCAGGCCCGTGGCAGGCTGTCAGCAAACACTAAGGCCCCTCTTCACCCCTGCCTCCTCCCAAGCACAGAGGGAATAAGGTACATAGCAAAACTATCCCCCTTTTACCTGAAAAAGAGTGAGCCTACTTTAGACCCCCACAACAAGGTGTTGCAGAAGAATGGGACATGACATGGGGCCTGCTGGACAGAAGAACACTCTAATGAGGGTCAGGAGATCTGAAGGGCAGATCCAGACCCCTCACTGACTGTGACCTTGGCCAAGTAATGGAGCCTCTCTTGGACACTTCTCTAACATCAAAGTAACAGTTCTGACCCTCACTTCATGAGTTGGAGTGAAGGCGGATTCTTGGAACCCAGCCGGATTGAAAAAGAAGAAGATGTGGTATTCATCCAGCAGTCATTTCGTCAGCCCGTAACCCTCCTCATCGTGAGCTCTCAGCTATTGCTAGTGTCTTCATGATATTCATGCAAATGGCTGCTGGCCCAGGTCTGGAGGACAAGTCAGATCCAAAGCCTACACTGAAGGGCCTGACCTCAAGGAAACTGCTGAGTGTTGGCTCTGGGCCCAGTTCAACACCTGCTGCTCTGTGGAAGGGGCGTCCCATTTAATCCTCATAGCCCTGCCCTGAGGCAGAAACTATTGTTCCTATGAGTGCCTGTGCTCGTCACCCTCCCCCCACAAAAGGGTAACAACATCAGTCCTCAACCCCTCAAGAATGCTGTGGAGTTTAATGAAGTAAATCTAAGAGCACTGGGAGATATTAAGAAGCATGGAGCATGATACAAGTCCAGGTTGACCATTCAGTTAACTGCAGGGGGAAAAAAAGACACAACAGAGCTGTTTCTAGTCCATATGAGATAAATGGTAACTGTTGTCACTGTTCATTATTAAATGCCCACTGCTGATAGTATGCCTGGCGGTGTTACAAATGCCACCCCCGAGAATCATGGTTTCTGTCCTGTAGGGAAATATGGCAAGTCTCTGTTACTGGGGGCCAGGTTTTGCCTGGCACTCCTCTGCAGGTTTTATCTCATTTAGTTCTCATGGCAAGTAGAGAGCATAAGGATTATGGTTTCTAGGTCTAGCTCCTGCCTCTGTGAAGAGACACTTCACGTTCCCCTCATCATCCCCAGAGGACATTGTTGAGCAAGTAATCCAAGGTCAAACCTTTGTAATCCATCCCCCATGGTGTGTGCCACAAATGGTTTATGGGTGCCCCTGGAATACATAGGGTTCTGTCAGCTCTTGGGTAGCCAGTCAGGGCCTAAGGCAGCCTCTTCTCTTCACATCAAAGTTCCATACTAGCATTTCCTCAAATGACTAAGAGCCACCAATATCAAGCCCCACCTTCACACCATACAACAAAACATAACACACTCATTATGTGTGTGATCATGTATGTAAAAAAAAAAAAAACCAACAAGTGAGGTGGAATTCTGTTGGTTTCCTTTGTCATTGAAAGTATATGTAAGGTAGCTGGTCGTCAGCCCATCCGCTCTATGGATTTTAGCAGAGTCCAAGTCCAGACCTGATGTCTTCCGCCTCCCTCTGAATCCTGCTTCTCCACCTGTGATCCCTATCTTGGTGAGTGGCAACCCCAGACCACAGGTCACTCAAGCTGGAAACCTGAGTGTCATCCTTGGTTCCTCTTTGCCCTTCCCCACCCGGGCCCATCTCCAAACTAAAACAGTGCCATCCTACCTATCCTATGTGAAACGTCTCTCAAAGCATGCCCTTTCCCTTCACCCCCTCTCCCACTACTATTTTAGCACACATTTTAAAACCCACAAGTGAGAGGGCATTCTGTGAGTGCAATTTCTCTGTCTGCCTGCTTTGTGTCTGTGACTGACACTAGGAGTGTCTGAAGATGGACAGTGATGAACAAAATTGGCTGAGAGGGTCATGGATACAAACAAACTCCATGTTGCCCACCCTCCCCCACTGGCGAGATCTCAGTACATACCCTTACACTGGAGTCACAGTCACCAGTTATGAAGCCCCTCTTTATAACTGGTGCAGGGAGGATGGTCCCTCAAGAGTGGGGCCTAGTCCTTGGGAGTGTGCTCTCCCTTGAGAAGGCTAAAAGGTTGAGCTGCCCACCCTGGGAAGCTGAGGGCCCCACGCTGGAAGTTCCAGTGAGATGTAGCATTCCCCATACAGTAAGAAAACAGAAGATTAGTTTGATTTGATGGGGACCCCTGTGACGTTCGCTCACTCATTATTCTGTGCTTGAAAGGCCCACCATTCGATTCCATCTCGACTGCACGAGACCAGTGGTTGTCATACCATGCTAGGGAGCTCCCTGGAGGTCTGTAGAATTGCCTCAGGGGACCATAGGGAGCAATAGGTGAAGGGTACAGCAGATGTAGTTCTTTCTCTCATTGGGTTCCCACCATCATTTTATTAGTAGGAATAATCCCCCAGTGGGGTGTTGTATGGGATGAGATTGGCCAGTGAGTGGTGGCAACTGTCTCTAGGTGACTTTATCACCCAGGAGCCCTGAACTCCCTCCTCTGCCACCGGGGCACCAGGGTGGCTCAGTCAGTTAAGCATCTTTCTTTGGCTCAGGCCATGATCCCAGGGTCCTGGGATCGAGCTCCGTGTCGGGCTCCCTGCTCAGTGGGGAACCTGCTTCTCCCTCTTTTCCTCCCCCTGCCCTTCCTCTCTCTCTCTCTCTCTCTCTCTCAAATATATATATATATATAAAATATATATTTATATATATATATAAAATATATATATATATATAAAAAATATATATATATATATATATATATATATATTTTTTTTTTTTAAGTAACACTGACCCCCTTAATGTTTTAGCTCTGTTGGACATAGGACTGCAAGTACAGAATCCCCATCTCTTTTTTTTAATTTTATTTTTTAAAATTTCTTTTCAGTGTACCAGAATTCATTGTTTATGTACCACACCCAGTGTTCCATGCAATACGTGCCCTCCATAATACCCACCACCTGGCTCACCCAGCCTCCCACCCCCCGCCCCTTCAAAACCCTCAGATTGTTTTTCAGAGTCCACAGTCTCTCATGGCTTATCTCCCTCTCCAATTTACCCCAACTCCTTTCTCTTCTCCATCTCCCCGTGTCCTCCGTGTTATTTCTTATGCTCCACAAATAAGTGAAACCATATGATAATTGACTCTCTCTGCTTGACTTATTTCACTCAGCACAATCTCTTCCAGTCCCGTCCATGTTGCTACAAAAGTTGGGTATTCATCCTTTCTGATGGAGGCATAATACTCCATAGTGTATATGGACCACATCTTCCTTATCCACTCATCCGTTGAAGGGCATCTTGGTTCTTTCCAGTTTGGTGGCCGTGGCCATTGCTGCTATGAACATTGGGGTGCAGATAGCCCTTCTTTTCACTACATCTGTATCTTTGGGGTAAATACCCAGTAGTGCAATTGCAGGGTCATAGGGAAGCTCTATTTTTAATTTCTTAAGGAATCTCCACACTGTTTTCCAAAGTGGCTGTACCAACTTGCATTCCCACCAACAGTGTAAGAGGGTTCCCCTTTCTCCACATCCTCTCCAACACACATTATTTACTGTCTTGTGAATTTTGGCCATTCTAACTGGTGTAAGGTGGTATCTCAATGTGGTTTTGATTTGACTCTCCCTGATGGCTAGTGATGATGAACATTTTTTCATGTGTCTGATAGCCCTTTGTATGTCTTCATTGGAGAAGTGTCTGTTCATGTCTTCTGCCCACAGAACCCCCATCTTTAAGACAATGAGCTGGGGCTCATGGCTCCTAGCTGGGAACAGTGGTGCTTGGGCTGCACTGCTGTCATGGAAGGGCCCTTGTTGTGGATCGACCAGGGACCAGATCCTGGCTCTGGATCCCATGCTGTTGATGTGACCTCACAATGGAGCTCACACCACCCTTCTTGTTCTGGATGAGTGGAGAATAAAACAGAGACACATGAAACCCCTGTAACACAGCAGGCTATACAATGTTTGGCAGAGCAGAGGACACACATTGCCCCCTTCCTAAGGCTGCTCAGGATTCACTGGGATATAGGACCAGACAGAACAAGGGTAGATGAGGTAAAACAGAAACAAAAACAAAACATGCGTAATCTTCTTGCGTGCTTGTACACGCCAATGGTCATCTTGTTCACCATAAGAGCCGGGAGATCCTGCTGATCCTTCCTCCGGAGGAACTGTCCACTTTCCTCACCAATGGAGCCATCCCCTCGGGTTCAGGGTTCGTGAGCTGATGTAGTTAAGGGTGGGGGTAAGGGTGTAAGCAAAGGAGGAGAGCTCAGAACCTGGCTTCAGTCACATTTTAGAAACAAAGATGGAAAACTGATGACCCACACCTTTCCCTACTGCTGGCCTCTCTGTCCCCTTCCACCATGTAATTGCCTTTGTGTGCTCTGACTGTTCATGGGGTTACGGGACCCCTCTGAAAGTGTACAAATTCAGTCATTCCTAGTCATGGCGGACAATAAGGGAAGGCATATTTGAGGGTGTTTTTTTGGCTGATTCTGAGTCCTGCACAGCTAGAGAGGAATCAGAAGGCTTAAGGATGGGCACTGCTGGGAGAAGATGACTTACTGAAAATGCAGGCAATCACGTCTAAAAGTGCCGAGCTCACAGAAGGGGGGAGGACTTGCTCAAGGTCAGCCAGAGAGATCACGGTTCTCCCAGGAGGGAGAACAGGGATGTTAATGGGGAGGCATAAGAAGGAATATCCTGTGAGTGTGGGGTTGGCAGAGGAAAGTATCTTTTGCTGCGAGGCTGTGGAATCCAGAGGCCTGTACAAAGTGGGAGGCAGGGAAGGCCACGTGGTGCATCTAAGCTAAGAGGGGCTGAAGTGGGTGATGGCAGTCTGAGGCCAAATCAAAAGCAGAGGCACTCTTTTCAAGAGGTGATGTGTAGGGTTGTGTCTGGGTAGTCAGTCAGCATCTGGTGGGTAGTGGGCAGGTGGCTCTGGGCCTAGCGGGGGAGAGGGCTTGGAAAATAAAATTCTCGGTTTGGAGGATCCCTAGATAAGGTGGAATTGTGCCGAGGATGAGGAACAGAAGTGAGGGCTCCTTGTTGCCAAGCCCTGCTTTATTAATTCCCATCTCTGCTGCTTGGGTTTTGAGTGTGGCTGCCGAGTTGTGTTTATCCATCAGATTTTATCTATCAGATGTTTATCTGATGTTTATCTATCAGATTTTACTGTATGTTTATCTATCAGATTTTACCGTATCATTTCTTCTTTCCACAAGTGTTCATATCCTAAACACACACACAAACACACACGCGCGCGTGCAGGGAGGTGCACGTGCATGTGCATGCCCAGACTCTCCCTGACACCCCCAGTCGTGTCTGGTGACTTGATGTGACAGCAGCTGTGAGGGGGCAGATGCCCAGCAGTCTCCGCAGCCCCTAAGAGTTGGAGCTCCTCTCTTCTTTTGGACAGGGCTGAGACCCAGGATGTGAGATCTCAATGCCTTTTGAAGAAGCGGTGATATGGAGCTGAGCATTCCCACTGAGTCAGGGGCCACTGAGTTAGGACAACCGAGGCATTGTGGGAAGAGGGGTGGTTCCTAGGCCATCAGGAATGGCTGCTGAGACAGCAGACTTAAAGCAAACCTGTTGCACTAAGTTAACAGCTTCCTCTGTTCTGTACCTATGGGTCCCACCTCGGCTGCACTTCAGGGATATAGGAAAGGGGCCATGAAAGGGCTCTGAGACTCCCAAATGTTGTTTTGTACCTGAACCCTACCCCACCTGAGCTTCACTAGGGAGTCTTCATTAAAGGCATTGGACCACCACAACAACTAAAGGTAATGAATTCACACAGCAAGCCCTGTACGAGTACTTTTTCCTCTCCTGGTTTTGTATAGGGGACCACATGAGTTGGGGGGGGGGACGAATATTTTGGTGTTTCCGTGTGCTAGTTAGGCTCTTTGATATTAAAGGACATATCCTGTATCTTTGCCATTGGCCCGGTGATTCTAGGTGTTGGCAATATCTAGCGGGGCTTCTACATGTTGCCGGGTTGGAGGGACATACATGCTCCAACCACTCTGATAGACTTCCTGTGCTGATATTATGAGGCAGTACACATCTAGACCACCTCAGGAAAGGGGAAAGAGAACCTTACCATGAAAATGAACAATCCGTAGTTAGAGAGGAGGTCGCCTGTTGAAGAGGCTCAGTCTTGTGCCTGAGTCGGGTGCTTGGGAGCTGACTATACCTATATGGTTCTAAGAGGTTTTCTTAGGCTCCAGAGATTCTTTTTGCATGTGTCCCTCCCTCTCCCCTCCATATAAGCACTGTCCAGTTATTCCCGGTTATGAAGACTGTGTGTGGTGTAGGGTCATTCCTGCAGTTATCCACCCCCCACCCCGCCCACTTAGGGTCAGAGCAGTCTGCTGTGAAACATTCACTCTTCATGGGCTAAAGCCCATTACAACCGTGGCTGAGGAACCAGCGGCACTGCCCCAAGAAGGCAGGTGCACAGCCTACAGAGCTAAGTAAGATGCTAACTCCCTCCCTCTGCCACCTTCCCCATCACCACCACAACTGACAACCCCCAGTTCACCTGAGGCTGGTGTCAGTGTTGCAGGTTACACTGTTGAAAAGTTGAAGCAGAAAGAGTCAGGCGTGCCGGCCTTTATTTCAGGCCCAGTGACCGAGAAACTGAGGAAAGCAGGGGGGATGCGGCAGCAGAGTGGGCTCGACCACCCTTCATGGGTGTGTCTCCGTGGGTCCCATGATCTCGGTTTTCAAGTGTCTGATATCCTCCCCTACAAAGGCAGAGCAGAGTGACAACTGTACCCTTGGGAACTCTGGGGAAGTCAGGCCTGGCCTGGGGGCGTTCTGGGTCAGGTAGGAAGCAGAGGTGTGCTGGCTTGGCTGTGGGCAGTGAGAGAGGTGGAGGCTGGCTCTGAGCTCTTACCTGAAGGACCTGGTGAAACATGCCAGGGCCCTCTGGAGCCAGCTCCTCCAAGCCCCTTGGGGACCAGCAGGCTCTCTGGGTGAGCCTGGGCCATTGCATTGGATGGGTTCTCTGTGGTGTCAGACAGAAAAACCAGTTCCTTGGTGTCTTTCACGTTCTGGAAAACAAACAACAAATAAAGAAACGCAAAGAGTAAATAGCCTCATCCCACATGGTCCTTTCCTTCCCTGACACTCCTTAACTCACTCAACAAGTATTATGTGCATCCCTGACCCTATTCCAGGTGCTGGGGATAGAGTAGGGATGGCTATAGTGCAAACCCCAGCCCCTGGGAGCTGACACGCCATGATAACAGGGAAAGCAGACTCATTAGGTCAGGAGGTGGAAGGAAGGGAGTGAAGATCATGCTTCCAGGAGAGTGTGATGTGCCAGTAGTGACGGACAGGACTTCCTTGAAGAGACCAGCGGAGCTCCTCACTCTGCTTGGCGCAAAGAGGTTAAGGGCCTGGTCCCTCCACACCCCTCGAGCCCCTCTGGCCCCGCCCTGTCTTTCCTCCCTCCTACAGCTGAGTGCACTGTGCTCAAGGAGTGGATACATTTCTGGTATGTGGCATCCCCCTTGTTCCCGTGTCTTCTACTCCCACCCCTCCTGTCCTTTTCTTTCTTTCTCTCTCTTATTTTCTCTGGACCTCCCAACATGCTCAAGCCAGGGTTTTGCTTGCTGACCAAAAAAGGCAGAGGTATTCAGACAGATGGTGAGTTTTGGGTGGCATTTGGTGGGGATGCCGTAGATAGGAGGGTTCACGTGGGCCCTCCCCACATTTAGATTCACAGGATTATGTACATCAAAGCCCTGGGAAGGTGTATGGGTCCAAATGAATTATCAAAGCACGGAGGGTGAGCTAGGTGATGGCATCCATAGTCCCAATCAACAGCAGAGCTTTTCTTCTCAGAGGGTTATGTGAGATGCCACGTCTATGAGTCAGCATCTGGTGGGTAGAGGGACAGGTGTTTTGGGGCCTAGTGGGTAGATTGGAAAATGTAAGGGACAGAGGGGAAGGGCCTGGGTGGGGCTAGGTTGAGAGCAAAACAAGTGAGGTAAGAGCTCATTGTTACCTCGTTCTGCTATGTGCCATTTCATCTTTGACATTTGGGTTTCAAGTGAAGCTGTCTACTTATGCCCCCTTTTCACCACTTAAGAGCCATGAGGGTCTGGGCCACTGACTTCAAAGGAACTCCCTTGCAAACTGGACCACTGACTTCAAAGGAGCTCCCTTGCGAACAGGACCTGGAAGGAAAAGAGGAAGTAAGTGGCCTCAGAATCTTTTATTTGGTTTTTGAAGTAACGGTGTTGTTTAAGAAAGCCTCTCTTATATAACTGTGAGGATGCAGGGCTAATCTTCTCTGGGAACCTATCAATGGGCCATGGCCTAGGGTTCTAGGAATGAATGAGGCTTGGCTGCGGCTGCAAGCCACTCTGTGGGAGAGAAGCCAAGAGAAGGATGGTTACAGTGGAGAGCAACAGAAAGAAGTTTACATGGCTATGGGAGGACTGAAGACGGACAGCCTCCCAGCCTCGGGAGATAGAAGAGAGTCTTGGAGATTTCCCAGAGGAGGCACGCCTGAAATGAGTGAGGAAAGAAGTTGACCAGGAAATAGAGAAAGGGGAGTGCTTTGCAAGCAGAAACCCAGGGCAATAAAGTGAGTTTTTGTAACCGAAAAGTAAGTAGACCCTGTTCTGGGGATTAAGTAGAAGTCAAGGTCAGTCGTGAGGTTCTGGTATAGGAGTAGAAAATGGTGCCACACAGAGATATCAAACCCTGGTTTTAGAGAAGCAGAAGTGTGTGTGTGTGTGTGTGTGTGTGTGTGTGTGTGTGTGTGTAATTTTGACAATGGCCCATTGATTATTTTTCCTTTGTGATTCATACTTTTTGAATGAATGTTCTACCTAAATATCTTTGCCTAACTTCACAACACGAAAGTTTTCTCATATGTTTTCTTGTAGATTTTCAATTTTACAATCTACACTTAGATCTATTTATTTTGAGTTTGAGTTTATTTATTTTGAGTTCATTTCTGCATACAGCATGAGGTATTGAAGTTTGTTTGTGCTTTCTTTTCCCATTGTGGAGATACACCTTTCCTAGCACCACTAGTTAATTTTTAGTTAACTAAGTTACCTTAGAACCTTTGTCACAAATCCACTTACCATATATGTCTAAGTCTATCTGGGATTTCTATTTTATCCTTTGATCCATAGGTCTATTTTTACAGTAATACCACACTGTCATGATTACCATGCCTTTATATTAAGTCAGGGAATTTGGTAGTGCAACTCCTCCATCTTCATTTTTTTTCCAAATGGCCTTGGCTATTTTATATCCTTTGCATTTCTGTGTAAGTTTTAGAAACAGTTTTTCATTGTAATTATGATTCTGGTGAATCCCTGGAAGAATTACTAGAGAGTTGGCATCTTAAAATTTTTGAGTCTTCTGATCCATGAACATAGCATATCTCCATTTATTTAGGTCTTCTTTAATTTCTTTCAGCAATATTTTTTTAAAGATTTTATTTATTTATTTGACAGATAGAGATTACAAGTAGGCAGAGAGACAGGCAGAGAGAGAGGAAGGGAAGCAGGCGCCCTGCTGAGCAGAGAGCCCGATGTGGGGCTCAATCCCAGGACCCTGGGATCATGACCTGAGCTGAAGGCAGAAGCTTTAACCCACTGAGCCACCCAGGCGCCCCTCTTTCAGCAATATTTTATAGGTGTCTGTGTACAAGTCTTGCACAGATTACATTAAAATTCTCAGTAGGTATTCCAATTAGTTTACTGTTATTGTAAGTGACATTTAAAAACATTTCCATCTCTAGATATTTGTTCCTAGCATATTGAAATAAAAAGCACTTTTCTTTATATTGACTTTCTGTTCCGTGACCTTATTAAATTGTTTATTAGATCTGGGAGATGATTTTTGTTTCTTGTTGTCTTTTTTTCCCCTAGGTTACTATTTTCTTTGTAGACGACCATGCTTTGTGAAAATACAGTTTTTTACTTCTTCCTTTTCTATCTGTATGCCTTTTATTTCCTTTTCTTGCCTTATCTCATCTACTAGGACCTCAAATATCACGTCAAATGGACACAAAAAGAGTGGACATTCTGCCATATTCCTAATCTTATAGGAGAAGCATTCAGTCTTTCACCATTAAGTATGATGCCAGCAGCAGGTTTTTGGTAGAATTACTTTATCAGGTTGAGGATGTTGCCTTATGCTCTTAAATTACAAGATGGGGTTTTTTTTAAAATCATGAATGGATGTTTTATATTTTCAAATAACTCTTCTGTCATATATTGTGATAATCACTGCTTTTCTATCATTCCCTTGGTATGGCAAAATACAGTGATGTATTTTTTTTAAATGTTAAAATAACCTTGTATTCCTAGGATACAGTCTGCCTGGTCATGGATCATACTTTTCATATATCATTGGATTTAAATTTCTAAAACTTTATTAGTGAGTTTTAAATCTATGTTCATCAGGGATATTGGTCTATTGTGCTTTCTTTCCCTTGTAATGTAATTCTCTCTCTCTCTCTCTCTCTCTCTCTCTCTCCCTTTTGTGTAAAAGTAATGCTGCCCTCATAAAAAGAATTGGCAAGTGTTCTTCCTGGATTTTCTGGAAAAGTTCTGTGGGACTGTTAGTATTTTTTTTTCTTTCAAATGTGAGGTACTGCTCACCAGTGAACCCATTTAAGAAGGAAGTTTTCTTTATGAAATAATCTCGATTTCCAATTCAATTTCCACGTATTTGTTTTTCTTCTGCTACTAAGTTTAGTTTCACCCTGTTGTGATTGGGAAAAAAAATACTTTGCATGATTTCCATCTCTTCAAGTTTATTCAGACTTGTTCTGTTGACTAACTTATGGTTTATCCTGGAGAATGTTCCAGGTACACCAGAGAGAAATGTGTAATTTTTTTTTTGGAGTGCAGTGCTCTGTATGTCTGTTAGATACAGTTGTTCCATAGGGTTGTTCAAGTGCTGTATTTCCTTTTCAATCTTCTGTGTGGTAGTTCTACCCATTATTGAAAGTGAGTATTGAAGTCTCCCTGTATCACTGTAGAGCTGACCATGTCTTCCTTCAATTCTGTCCATGGATTTCTGATATTTGGTGCAAATATGTTTATAATTATTATATGTTTCCAGTTCATCGACCCCTTTTACATTATATAATGACCTTCATTGTCTCTTTTGACAGTATTTTTTTCTTAAATTCTATTTTGTGTGATACTAGTTTCACCACTCCAGCTCTTTTGTTGTCATTGTTGTTGTTGTTGTTAGTATTTGCACTAACTAATTTGCAGGGGAAAATCTTTTCCCATCTTTCCACTTTAATCTTCTGTGTGCCCTTAGATCTTAAGTGAGTTTGTGGTAGAGCGCATATAGACGGAACAATTATTAAAAAATCCATTCTGCCAATCTGTGTCTTTTAATTGGAGAGTTTAAAGCATTTGATACATTTAAAGTAATTGGTGGTAGGGAATCACTTACTTTTTTTTTGTTTTATTTTTTGTTTTCTGTATTCCTTGTCATTTGTTTGTCCCTCATTTCCTCTATTCCTTTCTTCCTTACGTTTAGTTGCTTTTTGTAGTTTCACATTTAGATTCCCTTCTTGTCTTTCTGTGTGTGTACTCAATAGATATTTTTCTTTGTGACCACCATGGAGATTGCATATAACACCCTACTAAAGTATGACAATCTATCTTAAACTGATCCCAACTTAACTTCAATTGCGTACAAAAACTCTGGTCCTTTACAGTTTTGCCTCCCTTTTTATATTATTGATCTCACAACTTTTATATTTATATGCTGTGTACCCCTTAACGTGGGCTTATTATTATTTTTATGCATTTCTCCTTCATATTCTATAAAAGCAAAAATAGAGTTAAAAATGCACATTACAATAACATCCGTTTTTCTGGTTCACCAGAGATATTTAGGTTAACCGGAGAATCTGTAGTATTGTATGGCTTCAGATTACTGTCTAGAGTCCTTTAGTTTCAACTCGAAGGACTCCATTTAACGTATTTTGGATGGCAGGCCTAGTAGTAATGAACTCCATCAGCTTTTCTTTCTTTCGGAATGTCTTTATTTCTCTGTCGTTTTGAAGGACAGTGTTCCTGGAAATACTGTTCTTGGTTGACAGTATTTTTCTTTCAGCACTTAAATATATCATCTCACTGCCTTCTGGACTTCAACAGTTCTGCTGAGAAATTTGCTAATAGTCTTCTTAGGGGATCCCTTATACATAATGAATCACTTACTCTCTTGTTCTTTTGAAGATTCTTCTCTCTTTGTCCTTGGCTTTTGACAGGTTGATTACAATGTGTCTTGGGGTGGATGTCTTTATGTTTATCTTGCTTGGATCCTTTGGTTTCTTGGACTTGAATAGTTATGGCTTTCTTCAAATGTGGTAAGTTTTCAGCCATTATCTCTTTGAATAATCTCTCTGCATGCTCTCTTACCCTTCTGGGACTCCTGTAATGCATATATTTTTTCACCTGAGGGAATCCTAGAAGCCTCTTAGTCTTTCTTCAATTTGATTCATCCTTTTCTCCTTTTGCTCCTCAGCCTCAACAATTTCAAATCATCCCTGTTCAAGTTCATTGATTGTTTCTTCTGCCTGCTCAAGTCTGCTGCTGAAACCCTCTAGTGAATTTTTCATTTCAGCCACTGTAATTTCCAGTTCTAGAATTTTGTTCGGCACTGTAATTTGTCTTTGTTGCTATGAGCCTTTCTTTCATATATCATCTTCATGACTTCCTTCGGTCCTTTGTGTTTTCCTTTAGGTCTTTGAACATATTTAAAAGAGTTATTTTATTTTATTTTATTTTTTGTTTAGAATTCTTTTTTTATTGTGTCGTGTTAGTCTCCATCTAGTAATTTTGATGCATCTATTTCTTTAGGGACTGTTTCTGGTGATCTCTATCTCTATCTAGCTATCTAACTGTCATCTATCTATCTATATTCTTTTTAATGGGCTTCATCCCATTTCTATGTGACTTGCTCTTCTACTTTATTATATTTTGGAACCATATGTTATTGATTTGAGGCCCTTGTTCTCTTACAATATAGGCATTCAATGCAATAAATTTTCCTCTAAGCACTGCTTTATCTGCATCCCTCAAATTTTGTTATGCTGTGCTTTCATTTCCATTCAGTTAACAATATTTTCCAACTTATTTTGTGATGTCTTCTTTGGCCTATGGGTTATTAAAATTTTTCCTGTTTAATTTACAAGTAATATGGGACTTCTATGCCATGTTTATGTTATTCACTTATCATTTAATGCTGTCACAGTCAGAAAACCTGCTCTGTATGATTTTGGCCCCTATAAGTTTCTTGAGACTTGTTTTAAGGCCCGATACAGAGCCTGTCTTCATGGAATATCCAACTTTGCCTCTGGTCATATCCTTCAGTATGATGTGTCTGATAGTCATGTACACACTCAGCTATTCTCTTGCTTATTTGTTTCTAATCCATTTGCATCTTTGTATATGCTATCTACAAGTTTTGTAGAAAGTTATATAGAAAGCATATAGTGTGGTCTCAATTTCTTCCTTCTGGCAATCTACCTTTGTCTTCAAGTGTCTAGGTCCTTTAAACTCAGTGTAATTATCAATACATTTTGCTTAAGACTGCAAACTTGCTTGTAGTTTACTATTCGTCACATTCTTTCTCTGTTCTTTTTTCCCCTCATTCAAGTTAACATTTATATATATATATACATATATACATATGTTCTTTTTTCCTCTCATTCAAGTTAACATTTATATATATACATACATATATAAGAAGAAAGCCATAACTATTCAAGTCCAAGAAACCAAAGGATCCAAGCAAGATAAACATAAAGACATCCACCCCAAGACACATTGTAATCAACCTGTCAATATATATATATGTGTGTATACATAGACACATACAGTGTCTATGTATACACACATATGTATAAACGTACACACACACACACACACACACACACACACGCGCGTGTTTTATTCAGTCATTCCTTTCGGCCAATCCAAGTTTCTGTGTGGTATCATTTTACTTCTGACCGCAGAACTCCATTTAACTAACATTTCTTTTAGTGAAGATGTGCTTGTGATGATCCACTCAATGTTATTTGGTTTTAAGTGGTTTCAATTCCCCAATTTTAAGAACAGTTTGTCAAGATATAATTTACATACCACTCAACTAACTCATTTAAATTTTACAATTCAGTTTATTTCAGCATACTTAAGAGTTGTGCAGCCATCACTATAAAAAAACTTCAGAATATTTTCACATGTTAAGTACTCTGTGTCCATTACCTGCTGCTTCCCATTTTCCCATGACCACATCACCTGAAATTTAAGCAATGATTAAATCTACTTGCTGAATCTGCAGATTCAGACATTTCATATAAATGGAATCATACTGTGTGTGGACTTCTGTGACTATATCTTTTTTTTTTTTTACATAGAATAATGCTTTCAAAGTTCATTGAGGTTGTATCATGTATCACTGCTTCATTCCTTTTTAAAAAATTTTATTTATGCATTTTTAAAATTGAAGTATAGCTGACATATAATATTCATTTCGGGTGTACAACACAGTGACTGGGCAATTACATACATTACAAAAGGCTCACTCCAATAAATTTGATTATCATCTGTCACCATACAAAGTTATAATGATAATATTGACTGTATTCTCTATACTGTACTTTTCATCACTGTGACTCATTTATTTCATCACTGGAAGTTTGTACCTCTTCATCCCCTTCAACTACTCTGCTTACCATCCCCAACCTTCCTCCCTCTGGCCACCACCAAGTTCGTTCTTTATGTTTGTGAGTCTGCTTCTATTTTAGTTCCGTTGTTTTTTGTTCATTTGTTTGCTTTGCTTTGTAGGTTCCACATAGAAGTGAAATCGTATGGTATTTGTCTTTTGCTATCTGATTTATTTCACTTAGTATAATACCCTCTAGGGCCCTTCATGCTGTCACAAATGGCAAGATTTCATTGCTTTTTTTTTTTTTTAATGACCAGATAAAGTTCCATTGTGTATATATACCACAGCTTCTTCTTTATCCGTTTGTCTACTGACAGGTACTTCTATATTGTGGTTATTGTAAAGGAAGCCACGATGAACATGGCGGTGCATAAATCTTTTCAAATTAGTGCTTTTGTTCTCTTTGAATAAATACCGAGAGGTGGAAATATTGGATTGTAAGATAGTTCCATTTTTCGTTTTTTGAAGAATCTGCATACTGTTTTCCAGAGTGAAAATTTGGAAATTTGGAAATTTACCTTCCCACCAACTTCCCACCAACACCCAAGAGTTCCCTTTTCTCCCTGTCCTCACCAACACTTGTTATTATTTCCCGTTTTATAGCAGCCAGGGTGACGGTTGTGAGGCTCTATTTCTGTCTGGTTTTGATTTGCAGGTCCATGATGATTAGTGTGATATTGAGCAACTTTTCATGTGTCTGTTGGCCATCTGTATATCTCCACTGGATAAAATGTCTATTCAGGTCCTCTGCCGATTTTTAAATCAGAGTATTTTGCTTTGTTTTGTTTTGCTTCGTTTTTGGTATTGAGTTGCATAAGTTCTTTACCTACTTTGGATATTAAGCCCTTCCTTATTGGATATATCATTTGCAAATATCTTCTCTCATTTAATAGGCTGCCTCTTTGTTTTGTTGATGGTTACTTTCTCTGTGTCAAACCTTTTTAGTCTGATAGAGTCCCAGTTGTTTATTTTTGCTTTTGTTTTCCTTGCCTGGGAGACATATCCGGAAAAATATTGTTAAGGCCAATGTCTATGCATGTTTTCTTTTAGGAGTTTTATGGTTTCAAGGCATGCATTTAGGTCTTTAACCTATTTTAACTTTGGTTTTGTGTATGGTGTGAGAAAGTGGTGCAGTTTCCTGCTTTTGCATGTAGCTGTCCAGTTCTTGCAAAGACCGCTTTTTGGAGAGATTGCTTTTATTTATTGAAGAGACCACCTTTTCCCATTGTATATTCCTGCCTTTCTTGCCATAGGTTAATTAATCACGTACATGTGGGTTCATTTCTGGGCTCTCTATTGTGTTCCATTGAACTGTGGGTCTATTTCTGCGCTGGTACCACACTGTTCTGATGACTACAGTTTTGTAGTACAGTGAGGAATTTGGGGCTCTGACACCTCTAGCTTTGTTCTTCTTTCTCAAGATTCCTCTGACTATCCAACATCCTTGATGGTTCTGCACAAATTTCAGGATTCATTTGCTCTGGTTCTGTGAAAAATACTACTGGTGTATTTCGATAGGGATTGCATTGAATCTGTAGATTGCTTTGGGTAGCATAAACATTTTAACAATATTAATTCTTCCACTCAGAGAGCATGTACTTCTTTCCATTTATATGTGTCATCTTCAGTTTCTTTCACCAATGTCTTATAGTTTTCAGAGCACAGGTCCTTCACCTCCTTAAGTAAATTTACTCCTAGGTATTTTATTGTTTGGGGTGCAATTGTCTTTGGGATTGTTTTCTTAATTTCTCTTTCTGCTATCTTGTAATTTGTATATAGAAATGAAATCGATTCCTGTATATTAACTTTGTATCCTGCAACTTCAAATTCATTTTTTGGTTCTACTATTTGGTGTTTTGTTTTGTTTTTTTGGTGGAGTCTTTAGGGTTTTCTATATAGAGTGTCATGCCACCTGCAAATAGTGACAGTTTTCTCTCTTCCTTACCAATTTGGATATATTTTGTTTCTTTTTCTTGTCTAATCGTTGTGTCTAGGACTTCCAATAGGATGTTGAATAAAAGTGGTGAGGGTAGACATCCATGTCTTATGCCTGATCTTAGAGGAAAAGGCTTCAGCTTTTCACCATTGAATATGATGTTAGCTGTACATTTGTCATATGTGGCATTTGCTAGGTTGAGGTATATTCCCTCTAAACCCAGTTTGTTGAGAATTCTTACCATGAACACATGTTGCATTTCGTCAGAAGCTTTTTCTTCATCTATTGAGATAATCATATTTTCATCCTTTATTTTGTTAATGTGGTGTATCACGTTGCATATATTGAACCATTCTTGCATCCCTGGAATAAATCCAACTTGTTGTGATAGATGATTTTTTAAATGTATTTTTGAATTCAGAATTCAAATTGCTAGTATATTGTTGAGGTTTTTGCATCTCTGTTTACCTAGGATACTGGTCTGTATCTTTCTGTCTTCGTAGTGGGTTCATCTGGTTTTGGTATCTCTGCTGACCTCTTAGAATAAATTTGGAAGCATTCTTTTCTCCTCCAGTTTTTGGAATAGTCAGATAAGAGAAGCATTAACTCTTCTTTAAATGTTTGGTAGCATTCAGCTGCAAAGCTCTATCTGGTCTTGGATTTTGTTTGTTGGATGTTTCTTTTCTTACCAATTCAGTTTTGTTACTAGTAATTGGTTTGTTTAGATTTTCTATATCTTTAGGCTTCAGCCTTGGAGCACTGCATATTTCCAGGAATTTATCCATTTCTTCTAAGTTATCCAATTTGTTGGCATACAATGTTTTTGTAGTTGCCCTTCATGATCCTTCATATTTCTGTGGTGTCAGTTATAACCTCCCTTTCATTTCTGATTGTTATGAGTTCTCGCTCTCTTTCTCTCTCTCTCCCTCTCTCTCTTCCTCTCCTTCTCTCCCTCTCCCTCTCTTTGATGAATCTGATTAAAGCAGGTAAAGGTTTATCAATTTTGTTTATCTTTTCAAAGAACCAGCTATTAGTTTCATTGATCTTTTTCTCCTGATTTTTAAGGTCTCTATTTCATTTATTTTCACTGTGATCTTTTTAAAAAAAAAGATTTTATGTATTTATTTGAGAGAGAGAGAGAGCATGCACACTGGTAGGGGGAGTGGGAGAGGGAGAAGAAGGCTCCTCACTGAGCAGGACCCTGGGATCATGACCTGAGCCAAAGGCAGACATTTAACCAACTGAGCCATCCAGGTGCCCCTTCACTGTGATCTTTATTATTTCCTGCCTTTGAAACACTGGGGTTTGCTTGCTCTTCTTTTTCTAGGTTTTTAGGGGTAAGGTTAGATGGTTTATTTGAGATTTTTCTCAAAAACTTTCCTCTTAGAACTGCGTTTTCTTAGTGCCAAAGATTTTGAACTGCAGTGTTTCCATTTTCATTTTTCCCTAGTTATTTTTCTTTAATTACTTCATTGGCCCTCCTGTTGCTTAGTAGCATGTTTAGCTTCCATGTGTTTGTGTGTCTTCTAGTTCTTTTCTTGCCATCGACCTCAGTTTTGTGCTGTTGTGGCTGGAAATTGAGGCTGGTCTGATTTCAATTTCTTAAATTAATGGAGACTTGTTTTGTGGCCTAACATGTGACCTGTCCTGGAGGATGTTCCATGTGCCCTTCAAAAGAATGAATATTCGGGCACCTGGGTGGCTCAGAGGGTTTAGCCTCAGCTTTCGGCTCAGGTCATGATCTCAGGGTCCTGGGATCAAGCCCCGTACCCTGGGATCAAGCCCCGTATCGGGCTCTGTGCTCAGCAGGGAGCCTGCTTCCCCCTTTCTCTCTCTGCCTGCCTCTCTGCCTACTTGTGATCTCTGTCTGTCAAATAAATAAATAAGATCTTTTAAAAAAGAATGAACATTCTGCTGTTTTGGAATGGAAAGTCATGTATATATACATTAGGTCCATCTGGTCTAAGTGTCATTCAAAGCTACTCTTTCCTTAATGATATTCTGTCTAAAGGATCTTTCCACTGATGCAAGTAGGGTGTTAAAGTCCCCTACTATTGTTGTATTACTGTCAATTTTGCCCTTTTGTGTCCATTAATATTTGCCTATATACTTAGATGTTCTGATGTTGGTCACATATTTACACACATTTACAATTACACACATTTACAATTGTTATAGCCTCTTGTTTGGAGTGATACCTTTATCATTATGTAATACCTATCCTTATCTCTTGTTATAGTCTTTTTTTTAAAAGATGCTATTTATTTATTTGACAGACAGAGATCACAAGTAGGCAGGGAGGCAGGCGGGCGGGAGTGCGGGGGAGGAGGCTGTCCCCTGAGCAGAGAGCCCGATGTGGGTCTCGATCCCAGGACTCTGAGATCATGACCTGAGTTGAAGGCAGAGGCCTTAACCCACTGAGCCACCCAGGTGCCCCTATAGTTTTTGTTTTAAAGCCTATTTTGTCTGATGTAAGTATTGCTACCCCAGCTTTTTTTTTTTCCACTTCTATTTGCATGGAATATGTTTTCCCATTCTTTTACTTTTAGTCTGCATGTGTCTTTAGGTTTGAAGTGAGTCAGTTTTAGGCATCATCTAGATAGGTCTTGGTTTGTTTGTTTGTTTGTTTGTTTGTTTTTATCCTTTCTGTCACCCTGTGTGTTTTGATTGGAGCATTTAGAACACTTACATCTAAAGTAATTGTTGATAGGTATGTACTCATTGCTATTTTGTTAGTTGATTTCTGGTTGTTTTTGTAGTTCTCTGTTTCTCTCTTCTTCTCTTGCTCTTTGTTTGATGCCTTTCTTTAATGTTACACTTGGATTCCTTTCTCTATTTTTTGCGCATCTATCATACATTTTTGGCTTGTGGTTACCATCAGCTCATATATAACATTTTATGTATATAGCAGTCTATATTAAGTTGGTGATCACTTAAATTCAAACACATTCTAAAAACGCTACGTTTTTATTCCCCCTTCACACTTTATATATATGATGTTATGTTTTACATCTTTTTATTTTGTGTGGCCCTTGGATAATTTTTGTAGATATAATTGATTATACTTCTGTGCTTTAACCTTTATATCTAGCTTTATAAGCGATAGATCTGCTATCTTTACTATATGTTTTAACAGTGAAATATTTTCCTTTCATAATTTTTTAATTTCTAGTTATAGCCTTCTATTTTCCACTTAGATAAATCACTTCAACCTTTCTTTTAAGGCTGGTGTACTTAAAAGTGGTGAACTCCTGTAATTTTTGTTAGTCTGGGAAACTTCTTATTTCTCCTTCAATTCTGAATGATTACCTTGCTAGATAGAGCATTCTTGGTTGTAGAGTTTTTTCTCCCCCCCCCCTTTTTTTTTCCTTTTCAGCCCTTCGTGTATATCCTGTCACTTCCTTTAGGCTTGCAATGTTTCTGCCAAAAAAATCAGCAGCTAGCCTTATGGTGTTTCCCTTGTACACAGCTTTGCTTTTGTCTGGTTGCTTTTAAGATTCTCTCTTTATCCTTATTTTTTGGCCATTTAAAAAAATGTTATGTGTTTTGCTGTGCACCCCGATAGGTTCATCTTTCTTGGGTCTCCGTGCTTCCTGGACCTGGATGTGTGTTTCCTTCCCCAGATTAGTGATGTCTTTAGCTATTATTTCTTCAATTAACCTATCCTCATTTTTAAAAATTTCTTTTTTTCTCTTCAACTTGGTTGCTTTCATTTACCCTAGCTTCCAGATCATTGAACCTCTTCTTCTACATCCTCTAATCTGTTGTTAATTTCCTCTAGTGTTTGTTTGTTTGTTTGTTTGTTTTCAGTTACTGTGTTCTTCAGCCCTGGTTTGTTTTGTTTTATTTTTACATTTTTTTCCTCTTTGTTGCAGTTCTCACTGGCTTCATTCACTCTGCTCTCCAGTCCAGTCTTTATAACCATTACTTTCACCTCTATCAAGCAGTTTGCTTATCTGTTTCATTTAGCTCTCTTCCGTGGTCTTGTCTTGTTCTTTCATTTAGAACATATTCCTCCGTGTCTTCATTTTGTCCCACTCTCCATGTTTGTTTCTACGTATTAACTAGGTCAGCGAGATATTTTGGTCTTGAATGTAGTGGTTTTATGAAGGCATCCTGTGGTGCCCTGTACCGCAATCCACGCTGGTCACCCAAACCAGGGACTCCAGGGGTATTCCCTTTGTGGGCTGTGTACACCCTCCTTTTTGTGGCTGAACCATGACTGCTGCAGGATCAGTGGTTGGGATGGCTTGTCACTTGTGCAGCTGGCTGAGAGGCCCAGTTGCAGCTACTGTGGGCATGCCGTGGCACAGGTTTTGCTCCCTGGACAGCTGGCTGAGATGCCCAGCTGCACCAGTTGTGGGTTCAATGGTTGGCAAGACTGGCCTGCAGCTCAAGTATCTGCAATGATCAACTGCAACTGCTACATGTGCTCTAGCAGGCAGGGACTGCCTTTGGCACAGCTGGCTGAGAAACACAGCTGCACCTATGGCAGGCAGGCTTGTGGGAGGGGGGTGTTCATCTCCCCTGCCCTACTTGGGGAAGGACTGTCTTTGGCAGTACATCGGTCCTGGCTAAGTATGATCACTGGGTTTTGTGGGGTGGTACTCTCCTTGGGGGGATGTTGGTTCCGGCTGAGGCTGCCCGCCAGTGTGGTGGTGGTGGTGGGGTGCCTGCTAGGGCAGAATGATTGGGTGGGGTGGTCTACAGGTGAATGCTGGGGCAGGGCAAGTGGTACTAGCAAGGTAGATGGAGAGGGTCAGATCTGGCTTTTGCAAGTGTCCAGCTCTCTAGGCTGAAGGAGGGCAAGAAAAAAAAATGGTCACTTCCATTCCCAGAGAGAGCTCCTACAGATCCCCGTGCCCCCAGCACACATCCTACAATTAGTCAAGAAACCTCCTTCACATATAACCCAGGTGCTTTGCAAAGCATTGTTTCTGTGCTTGGTCTCGTGCCAAGTGATAAAGTGTGCTAGCTGTTTAGAGGAGATACTCTGTTTCCCATAGCTACTTTACACCCCACTGGAATAGTTACGGTAATCCCACAGTGGGAGTTAAGCCCCACCGATTTTTAAATCTCCCAGAGTTAAGCCCCACTGACTTTTTAAAGCCAGAATTCTTGGGGACTAGTCTTCCTGGTGCACGTCCCAAAGGCCAGGGGTGCCTGCTTTGGGGCTTGATGCCCTTGCTCCTTTGCTCCTCCACCCCTCTGTACTTGTGATATCCCCACCCCAACCCACCCCCGCCTGTGGGTAGCCACACTGGTGGTTTGGTTCCTGGCTGCATCTCTGCCCTTCTTACCCTTTTCAATGTAGCCTTCTCTTTATGACTTTAGCTGTGGAAGAACTGCTCTGCCAGTCTTTAGGTCACGTTCAGAGTGAGTTGCAATACACGTAGTTGCCTCAGTGCATCCGCAGGAGGTGGTGAACTCAGGATCCTCCTACACCACCACCTTCCGGAGTGCCTTTTAGTACTTTGCTTCTGTAGCCAAATAACATTCTGTTGTGTGGCTATTTCACATTTTATGTAGCCATTCATCAGTTGATGGCCTTTTGGTTTGTTTCCACTTTGGGGGCATTATAAGAATACTGCTACGGACACTGGTATGCAAGTTTTTGTGTGGATATGTATTTTAATTTTTCTTGGGTATATATCGAGCACTGGAACTACTTGGTTATATGATGGCCCTGTGTTTAATATGTGAGGGAATGGCAGACTGTGTTTCAAAGCGTATACACCACTTTACATTCCAACCAGCTATGCCCAAGGGTTCAAATTTTTCCACATTCTCAACAGCAATCACCTTCCGTCTTTGATTTTAGCTATTCTAGTGGGTGTAAAGTAGGTTCTCATTGTGGTTTCTATTTGCATTTCCCTTAGGATGAATGCCATCAAGGCACTTTTCATGTGCTTATTGGCCATTTCTCTATCTTTGGGGGAAAGTGACTGTTCACATCCTTTACCCGTTTCTCAGTGAGGTTATATGTTTTATCACTGGTTTGTAAAACTAATTTATATCATCTTGGTACAAGTCCCTTATAGTTATATGACTTGCAAATACTTTCCCCATTCTTCAAGTTCTCTTTTCACTTTCTGGGTGGTATTACTTGTGGCAGATAATGTTTTTAGAATCTGACAAAGTCCAATATATCTCTTTTTATTTAGTTCCTTGGCCTTAAGAAAACACTGCCTAACCCAACGTCATGACAATTTACTGCTATGCTTTCTTCTAAGAGTTCTACACTTGTAGCTGTTTAGATCAGAGATCCATTTTGAATTAGTTTTTGTATGTGCAGTGAGACAAGGATTAGGTTCAATTTCATTCTTTTGTGTGTGGATATCCGGTTGTCCCGGTAACATTTGTTGAAAACACTCCTTTTTACCCCCATATAATTATCTTGCCACCTATTTAAAAATCAATTGGGTGTAGATATGAAGGTTTCTTTGATGAACTTGTAATTCTATTCCATTAATCTATTTAAGTATCTTTATGTTAAACCCACACTGTCTTGATTGCTGGAGCTTCCTAGTAAGGTTAGAAATTGGGAAGAGTGAGTTGCCCGACTTTAATCTTCCTTTTTAAGATTGCTTTGGCTATCCTCAAATCCTTGAATTTCCATGAGAGTTTTGGGATCAGCTAATTTATTTGTGCAAAGAAGTCAGCTGGGATTTTGTTGGAGATCACATTGAATCTATAGATCAGTTTGGGGTATGTTGCCAGATTAACAATATTCAGTTGCCCAAACAATGGGAAGTGGATGACTTTCTTTTTTTCTTTTTTCCTTTTTTAAAATTGTGGTAAACATGCACGATGTAAAATTTAACATTTAACCATTTTTAGGTACTCACCTCTATTTCATTAAGTACAAATTGTTGTGCAACCATCAACATTTCCATCTCCAGAATCTTTTCCTTTACCCCAAATGAAACTCTGTACCCATGAAACGCTAACTCTTCTTCATTCCCCCTTCTCTTCCCACAATCCCTGGCAACCACCATTCTGCTTTCTATCTGTATGACATTCTGCCAATAGCTGCTTTGCCTTCTAGTGTTCATTCCACCTACATTTAATGTAATTTGTGATATTGGAGGATTTATGTCTGTCATTGTCATTTTTTTTCTCATGTTTTTATATTTTTCTCTCACACCATTGAGGTGCCATTTTGTGTGAAAAATATTTTCTCTCTTACCATTTTTGTTCCCTTATTGTTTACTACTATGTTGAATTATTTTCTTAGTGGTTGCCTCACAGATTACAATTAAGATCTTAATTTAAAAGAATCTAATTCAGATTAATACAAACTTAATTTCAATATTATGTAAAACCTTTGATCTTAAATAGCCCTGGAACTTCAAGCTCCTTTGTACTACTATTGTCATAAAAATTGCCTCTTTATACCTTTTAAGCCCATCCAGATAGTTCTATAATTATTGCTTCACGCACTTGTATTTGATGCTCTTTATTTCTTAACGTGGATTTGAATTATTCTCTAGTGTCTTTTGGGGACTTCCCCTTAATATTTCTTGTAAGGCAGGCCTGTTAGTGATAAATTCACTCCGTTTTTCATTCCCTGAGAATGGCTTTATTTCACCTTCATTTTTGAAGGATGGTTTTGCTAGATATAGAATCCTTGCCAGATAGAGAATTCTTGCCAGACAGTCTTTTTCTTTCAGTGCTTTGAATATGACTTCCCACTATCTTCTGTTCCCCATGGCTTCTTTATTTTTTTTATTTTTTCTTTTCTTTTTAAAATTTAAATTCAATCAGCCCACATGTAGTACATCATTAGTTTCAGAGGTAGTGTTCAATGATACATTAGTTGTGTATAACACACAGTGCTCATCACATCACGTGCCCTCCTTCATGCCCATCACTCAGTTACCCCATCCCCCCCACCCACCTCCCATTCTGCAGCCCTCAGTTTGTTTCCCAGAGTCAAGAGTCTCTTGTGGTTTGTCTCCCTTTCTGAATTCCTCCCATCCAGTTTTCCCTTCCTTCCCCTATGATCCTCTGCGCTATTTCTTATATTCCACTTATGAGTGAAACCATATGCTAATTGTCTTTCTCTGGTGTCTTCTTTCACCTAGCATAATCGCCTCCAGTTCCATCCATGTTGATGAAAATGGCAGGCATTCATCCTTTCTGATGGCTGCGTAATATTCCATTATATATACGAACCAAATCTTCTTTATCCATTCATCTGTTGAAGGACATCTCGGCTCCTTCCACAGTTTGGCTCTTGTGGACATTTTTGCTATGAACATTGGGGTGCAGGTGCCCCTTCTTTTCACTACTTGTGTATTTTGGGGGTTAATACCCAGTAGTGCAATTGCTGGGTCATAAGGTAGCTCTATTTTAACTTCTTTTTTTTTTAAAATTTAAATTCAATTAGCCAAGTTGTAGCACATCATTGGTTTTTGATATAATGTTCAATGATTCATTAGTTGAGTCTACCACCCAATGCTCATCGTATCATATGCCCCATGGTTTCTGATTGGAAGTCAGCTGTTAATCTTACTGGGGAATCCCTTGTATGTGATGAGCTGCTTTTGTGGTTCTGCTTTCAACATTCTCTCACCGTCTTTGGTTTTCAGGAGTTTGACTAAGCTGTTTCAAGGTGCAGATCTCCTTGAGTCTATCCGCCATGGAGTTTCAGATCTTTTTGTTCCTCTGGATTAATAATTTTAACAAAATTTGGGACATATTGGGCCATTAATTTTCTAATCTTCTTTCTTTCCCTTTATCTCCTCTCCTCTCTTCTCCCCTCCTCTCCTCTCCTCTCCTCTCCTCTCCTCTCCTCTCCTCTCCTCCAGGGACTCTCATTATGCATAAGCTGGTGTGCTTAATCATGTCCTACAAGGTCTCTGAGGCTCTGTTCATTTTTCTTCATTATTTTTTCTTTCTTTTCCTCAGACTGTATAATCTCAGTTGGCTTTAACTTCCAAGTTCGGTGAGTCTTTTAAATCCCAATTGCAATTTCTGTTGAGCTGATCTACTGAATTTTTCATTGCAGTTATTATACTTTTCTACTCCAGAATTTCTGTTTGATATTTTTAAAGTGATTCCTATCTCTTTGATGGTGTATCTATTTAATGACTCATCAGTCTCATACTTCCCTTTAATTCATAAGATATGGCTCCGATTAGATGCTGAACATATTTACAAGAGCTGATTTAATGTCTCTGACTAGTAAGTCCAACATCTGGTTATCCTTATGTATGTCCCATCCTCCCCTGTTTCTTTGCATGTCAGATAGGTTTTGGTCAAAGGCTGGACATCTAGCCTAAGTAAGAGAATGTGGCAACTCTGGAATTCAGATTCTTCCCCCTTTCCAGGTTTTGCTGTCGCTTTTTGGTTTCAGTATTCTTGTTGTCACTTGTTTGTTTAGTGACTTCTCTGAACTACTTATGTAAAGTCTGTATCCTCTGTTGTGTGTGGCCACTGAATTCACTGCTTGGCTAGCTTAGTGGTTATCTAATGATTGGGCAGAGAGGCCTTTAAATGCCTGTATAACTGCAAAGACTCTCAGTCATTGACACGGAGCTCTGTGTGTATGTTGGGCATGCCTTCAACACTCAGCCAGTTACTCAGTTGTCCACTCTGTAACAGCCTTCATTTCTGCTGTCACAGAGCCTCAAAATAAGCCAGAGTTGGTAGCTTGAGGCCTTTTTGAGTCTTTTCAGAGCATGCTGTAGTCTTGGGAATGTGTCTGGCCTTCAGATTCATAGGGATAATGTCATAGCTTTTTAAAGTCCCTATGGACATCTCATTCCTCAGTTTTTCCCTTTAAAGTTTTGGTTCACCTATCGTTCACCCCAAGTGTTACCTACTGCCTGAGGCAGCTGCATTGTTAAACTATTGCCCCTAAATGTTTTTGACAAATGCTCCCAGGGAAAAGGCACTTTAAATGGGCAAGCTCTGAGACAGTCCAAATACTGACAGCCATGCAAGTGGGGTCATCCAGGGAACAACCAGACAGATCAAATAATGACAGCTCTCTGGAAATGAAACTTTGCAGGAGCCCCATCTCCTTTCTGCTCCCTCTGGCCACTGCCAGGCTGCTGGCTTTCCCTGCGATTGCAGGCTGTCCATATTCAAGGTTACCACAGAGTTGGATAGAGGGGCATGGGAATAGGGCCAGTTAAAATGCCACATAGCTCACTCTTCCTACCGGGATTCATCTGTTTCTCTAGAATAAACGTACAGAGGTTGTTGCGTGCTTTTGGTGACTTTCCAGAGTTCCCAAAACATTGATTCCGAAATTTTCTACCAGTTTCTGCATGGCTTTTGGCGGGGGGGCGGGGGGGAGCAGACTTTTCAGAGGTTCTTCCTCCCTGGTTGGCTGGCTTCCAGGACAACCTTTTACTGTGCTTGTCTATCACAGTGTTTGTTGCTGTGCTTGCCACTTACATGTCTCCTGAGAAATAATTTTCATTGGTCACTGACCATGTGGAAAGGACTACAACAGGAGCTGTGGGAGCTAGGACATGTAAGGTACCATCTTTGATCTCAAAGTTGTCACTCTTGAAGAAAATCAATTTAACTGGAACATTTGAAGCATACTGATTGTCAAGCCTGCATCTGGTCACAAAATCATATCTTTTTTTTCTTAAGATTTTATTTATTTACTTGAGAGAGAGAGAGAGAGAGAGAGAGAGCAAGAGTGAAAGCAGGGGGAGGGACAGAAGGAGAGGAAGTGGGAAAGAAGCAGACTCCTGCTGACCACGAAGCCTGCTGACCACATGGGCTCAAACCTATGGCCCTGAGATCATGACCTGAGCCAAAAATCAAGAGCGGGGCAATTAACCGACTGAGCCACCCAGGCGCCCCAGTAAGCAAATTATATCTTAATTCAGTTCAAGGGGAGTTTTTTTGGGCTTCATGTCTTAAATATAACCAGGTTTTCACCTGGATATTTGGCAGCAAGCCTGAACTAATATCTCTGGTCACAACTAATTTCACTCCTAATCCCTTCAGGAAGCTGAGAGCCTCAAGTGAGTAAGAATGCAGAGGAAGGACTGCAGAGATCTCCCATATGAAGAGTTAGAAACAGAGATTCATTTGAACAGCCCAGCTTGGTTTTCATAATTCCATAGTACCAAGTTAGCATTTTCCACTGAAATGGTTTATTTTTATGTCCATGCAGCCCACCACCCTGATGGTTATTGATAGACTTCTTGGGTAAAATATAGAAGAGACCCAAAAGACTCCTCTTCACACCCCAGTATGGGAATATAGCACCATCTTACTCCTTTTGAATCAATCTCTGCATATTCGACGAATATCACTTGATAATTGATCAAAGATACCCAACAGTAGCCTAAAATCTGAGTTTATATACAATGTCTACTTATGTGAAACCCTCTTAACAGCAAGAGATGCCTGCTAGCATACAACCTGTCTGTTCAGGGCTTGATTACTCAAGGTACTCTGGAACCTTGGGTAAATATGTCTATAAAGATGTTAAGAGCCCACAACTGTTGATTATTTAAGGTAGACAGTTTTTCATTTGAAACTTGGTTTAGCTGGGCACATTACTTAGTTTTCCTCAGCCTCAGATTCCAGTTTGCAAACTTAGGATAATAATGGGGTGGGTATTAAATGTGACAATGTCTGTAGAACATTTAGTACATTATCTGGCAAATAGCTAATGCCCCCCAAATATTAGCTCTAATTACTGTTGACAAGCCTCTGAAATGCCACAAACCTCTGAAATGCCACAAACATGCAAAATCTATTACAGTGATCCAGATTAAGAGATTCAGAATCCATTTGACTCATTTGGCCAACAATGAGTTCCTCCCTCTGAGTGCTTGCACAGATGGACAGTGGACAGTGGCCGGGAGAAGAGCCCCCCCCCCTTTGTTCAGGCTTCTCCCTGTTATGCTTTGTGATGGTGGGTGACAGCCAAACCAACTCGCCTAAAATGAATGGATTTACTAAGTGATGAATTTGCCACATTACTGAATTTCCTAATTGGCATTGTAACAGCTTTTATAGGAATACTTATATTTGGTTATTGAAGCTGAAGTATGTTTCTGAATATTAACTCAATGAAGTAGATAGACCTTAGAAATTGGGGAAAACACCAGTTTTGGGGGAGGGTTGGGGGTTTGGGACTGAGAAATTTCCCCCTGAAACTATTATTCCAACCTAAAATTTGAGTGTTCCCATATGATAGAATTGCTTTCATTATTCCTGACTTACCTGGTAATCTTTTGAATGCCAATTTCAGTTTCTTGAAAGCAAGTGCATTTTTAGGTATACCTTTCAAAAGGCTTATCAGATAGATGTGCTTATTTCTTGCAATTAGAGTTTCTAATCAAAGACAAATATATTGAATTCAAAAGCTGTATTTAATTTTAATTTTCATTTAACATTCAATGATTTTAAGTTGGCTTAAAATTGAACTTAAATTTAATTTTAAATCCAAACACATGCTAAAAATCAGGACTTAAAATTAAATTCATATAGAGGCTTTTGCTTCTGGGAGGATAGGGTAGAACCACATTTCCCTATTCTTCCCTCTAAATGCAACTTAAAACCCTGGGCACCATATATAAAATAAACACAGGACTCTGCAAAGTGAAGAGGAGAAGGGCAGAACAACTAGGGATTTCAGAAGCAAAGGAAGGACAAAATGGTGTGTTCCCTTGGTTTTCTTTCTGTGTCATATATCCCAGACTTTGAGCCGAAGAAGCCAGGTACCCAGAAATGGCAAAAGGCACAGGCAAACCAATGATGATGACAACCTTGACAACGACAGCAAGGACAACACCAACAAAATGGCTGCAACAACAACAACAACAACAACAACAAAAACAACAACAACAACAAAGCCTGCTCTCTCTAGCATAAGGGTCAAAAAAAGTGGCAGCCTAGCCAGACACTAACTGCTCCACTTTCACCAACCACCACAGAACAAACTATGGCCTCGTGCCCACACAAGCCAGTAAATGGTCTAATGGGAGGCCTAGAATTCCACATTTGACTGGCAGAAGCAGGGGCCATTCTGCCCCTCCTGTGTTAGTGGAAATCAATCATGTGGAAATTCTGGAATTATACCCACCAGGCAGTAAGGAAGCAACCTGCCCTATCCCTGCTGAAATGATTTCAGGACTTTTAACAACACCCAGTGGTAAGGAGGCCTCCCAATCTATGCACTACAGGGAAAATGCTCCAGCACATCAAGAAATGAATTGAACTGAATGGAAATGATTATAAGACATATCAAAATTTGTGGGATAAAGCTAAAGCACTGCTGAAAGGGAAATTTATATTATTAAGGGCTTCCATTATGTAAAAGGAAAAGCATTGAATCAATAATCTAAGTTCTCACCTCAGGAAACTAGAAGAAAAGCAAAAGAAACCCAAAGTGAGCAGCAGGAAGGCAATCTTAAAGACTAAGTCCAGGAATCAATGAAATATAAAACATAAAACAATAGAGGAAACCAATGAAACAAAAATCTGGTTCTTGAAAAGATCCATAAAAACTTACAAACCCCTAGCTAGTCTGACAAAATTAACCTACAATGAATCACCACATTTGCACATATTTACTGAAGGACATTAATAACTCTGTCCATGACAGTTGACATATAGTCTACTTTAGAAACCTAAAGCACCCATGTTTTCAATATGTGTCACACAGTGAGAAGAATAAGAGAAACATTAGACTCTTGATTTAAAACAACAATGAAATTTGATTTCCGGCATAAGAGCTAGATTGTTGCCCTTCATGACAGAAACTGTTGTTTTGTAATTAACTCAAATTCTTTTGTAAGCGATAGAACGGATTCCACAACACCTGTGCCGTGAGTTCAGTTTTTAAGCTATAAATCGTGTCTTTGCCGATTGGAAAGTCCTTGGAGGCAAAATGTACTTAAGGTATTAATTGGCCAGGGTCTCATGTCTCACAAATCACGTGATGGTGAAAATAAGGTATTTGAATTCTTTTTTCAGGTTTTGAATCAATTCCTCTTTCACCTTGTCAGAAGGGTCTTGTATTATGTAGACTTAGTGGAAGATCTTCTGCCTTTTGTAAAACGTAATACATGATGCCAGAGTTTTCTAACATACATTCTGAACTGAAATAGCGTTTTTTATTTATATTTTTTGCATATGCCCATCTAAAATGTTTGTGTATGTGTGTGAGAGAGAGAGAGAGTGAGAGAGAGAGAGAGAGAGAGTGTGTGTGTGTGTGTGTGTGTGTATACGCAAAGGATCCAAGCCATTTTACAGCTGACTAAATTTATAACTCAGGTCCTCTTAATCATTGTTAAAACTTTGTTGTTGTTGTTAATTTCAGGCAATAGATTTTGTCATTATGTTCAGACTGTTAGAGAAATTCTTACCAAATTCATCTTAAACTTGTTTACATGTCTCCTAATATTGTCCACTTTATTCTCTTTATATTTCTTTGGACACAACACCTGAACGGCTTTTCATCTTTCTCTGCTACTGCAAACACAACAGCAGCAACAGCAACAAGGTGGGGGCTGGGAGGCTGGGATGTTCATCTTTACAGCAAAATGTCCACCAGTAAATGTGGAAAGTTATGAAAGCAAATAAAAAGTCGCCATTTTTCAACCACCCAATCAGACAAGAAGCAGGAACAAAAACTAAGGCCAAGAGGTGAAATTCTGTGGGGAGGAAACACAATATACCCACATGGTATCAAAATATCATGCTACAGACTCCTTGTAAGTCACAGAGGGACAAAGGGAAGTTTACAGTGGACTGATCTGTCCAACGATACCATAAATAAGTGATCAAACTGAGTAATGCCAATAGCAGCACCGACTGTTAGACAAACTGACCTTAGGAGCTCCCAGATGTGATGTCATGTGACCTACGCAGCACCTATTTAATATCCTTGCCAAAAATGTTAAACAGAAATCATCCGAATGGGAGGAAAATATCAGGC
>PISX010018444.1:0-40666 GCA_004024625.1 Mellivora capensis
AGAGAGAGAGAGAGAGAGAGGAGGAAGCAGGCTCCCTGCTAAGCAGAGACCCTGATGCGGGGCTTGATCCCAGGACCCTGGGATCATTACCCGAGCCGAAGGCAGAGGCTTTAACCCACTGAGCCACCCAGGTGCCCCCTTACGGTACCTTTCTGTAAAAACATAGATTGAAGATTTAGGTCCATTTACTGAGGTAAGAAGTAAAAAATGAAATGAAAAATGAGGCTGCGGTGGTTAAAAATCTGTAATGAATCAGAAAGTAGTCAGACTATAAAGATGAGCTCAAATTGTTGCTGTAATTCTGTGTTAAAAATAAACACAGCTTATGTTTGTAATTGTTGCTAGTGTACAGAAACGTAATTGAGTTTTGTATTTTGATCTTACGTTTTGTGACTTGATAATTTCTCTTATTATTTCTAATGATTTATTGTATATATTTTTGGAGCTTCTACATAGATAATCATATCACCTGCGAACAATGTGAGTTTTGTTACCTGCTTCAGATCCCTATAACTTCTGTTTTTCTTTTCTTTCTTTCTTTTTTTTTTCTAAGAGAGAGAGAGAGCAGGCACATGGGTGAGCAGGGAAGGGAGGGTAGGAAGGGCAGAGGGAGAGGAGGGAGGAAATCTTAAGCAGGCTCTCTGCCCAGCACAGAGCTGACTTGGGGTTCAATGACTCTGAGATCATGACCCAAGCTGAAACCAAGAGTCGGACACCCAACCAACTGAGCCACCCAGGCCCCCACTTATGCTTTCTTTCTTGTGTTAAGGCATTGCCTTGGCTTTTCAGTATAAAGATGGCTAGAGGAAAGGAAAATGATGATTCTTGTCTAACTCCTGAATTTGAAGGGAATAATCTCATATTTCAAGGGAGCACTCCAGCTGTCTACACCTCTGTGAATTTCAACCACAAGTTATTTTGCAGTATGGTTTTAGTTTTTCAAATATCTACTTTTAGTTAGATTTTTGTCACTTGTTTTTAATCTAATTTCATCATGGTTGCTAAATGTGGACTATATTCTGGGATGTCATGTGCCCAGTGTGTGGTATCCAGATTCCCTAGTAGGTAGAGGTGGTTATTTTATCAAAGCTCTGCCGGGGAGATAGAGGCCCCGGCATTTAGTGTGAATTCCAGGCAATCTCCAGAAAGAACTTGGCTTGCTCTTCGTGTGGTTGCCTCCCATGCAGTAAACCATTCCTAGTTCCTTTTCTGTGTGATCATTTGTCTTAACTGGAATTTAAATAATTGTCTTTTAAAATTTTTATTTCTTGTCTTATGATGTAATTCAACCCCCAATTCTTGGTCACATGTCAGAATCTCCTCTCAAGACATTCTGACTTATCAGGTATTACACTGATTCTCCTCTAGAAACCCACTCCTGGAGCCTTATGTTACTTCTGTGTGGATGCGCTACCCTCCGTACCTGATACACAGCTGACATTTGGGGTCTCTGTCCCTCAGGACTTGGGGGTTTCTCTTTCTCTCCTCCCACCCCACCCTTGATGCCATATTGTTTATTTCTAGTACCGTTGTTTATTTCTTCGTGCATGTGGAGCACAGCCTCCAGCAATGACAGGAGAAAGAGGGAAATGGAAAATATATTTTAAGACCATTTATATCTAGAATGTCATTTTTGGGGGGCACCTGGATGGCTATGTTGGTTAAGCATCTGACACTTGATGTCTGCTCTGGTTATGATCTGAGGGTGGGGAGATCAAGTGTGCTTAAGATTCTCTTTCTCGGGGTGCCTGGGTCGCTCGGTCATTGGGCATCTGCCTTTGGCTTAAGTCGTGATCTTGGGGTCCTGGGATGGAGCCCCCCATCAGACTCCCTGCTTGGTGGGAAGCCTGCTTGCCTGCTTTTCCCTCTCCTGCTCCCCCTGCTTGTGTTCCCTCTTTTACTGTACCTCTCTGTCAAATAAATAAATTAAAAAAAATCTTTGGAAAAAAAAAAGATTCTCTTTCTTCATCTCTCTCTGCCCATCCCTACCTTAAAAAAAAAAAGTCCTCCTTCACCTTGACACTAATAGTTTGACTGACCTAATATTCTGAGTTGAAAATCATTTGTCCTCAGAATTCTGAAGGCAATGCTTTATTATCTTCTGGCTTTCACCTCGGTTAAAGAGGCTGAAGCCACTGTGGTAACTGTGATGAATGATCTATTGCTTCCACTTTGCTAGTGCTTGTCTTTGTTCCAAGCACCCTCAAGTGCCATGGTGAGGATGCTCAGAGGGTGTCTACTTTCATCCATTTGTTCCATGCAGTGAGTGGCCCTTGCCATTGAGAAATTCATGGGAAAACTTCTTGAATTTGATCATGGATGATTTCCTCCTCTGTTATCTCTGTCTTTCTAGAACATCTATTTATTTATTTATTAAAATTTTTAATAATTTTTAATGTAGGGTTAACATACAGTGTCATATTAGTTTCAGATGTACAACACAGCCTAGAACTTTAAAAAAAAGATTTTATTTATTTATGAGGGAGAGAGAGAGAGAGAATGTGAGTGGAGGTAGGGGAAGAGGGAGGGGGAGAAGGACAAACAGACTCCCCGCTGAGTGTGGAGCAGGGCATGGGGCTTGATCCCAGGACCCTGAGATCATGAACTGAGCCAAAGTCAGTTGCCTAACCAACTGAACCCCACAGGGCCCTCTGGATTTTGATTTTAGATTGCTCATCTAGTCAAGCTTTTAATTATTTTATGATCAATTTCAAAGTGTTTTTCCAGAAATGTATCCATTTTTTCAGAGGTGGAGAAGGGCAGAGGGAGTGAGAGAGAATCTTAAGCAGGCTCCATGCCTAAGTGAAGCCCAATGTGGGGCTTGATCTCACGACCCAGCGATCATGAGCTGAGTCGAAATCAGGAGTCAGATGCTCAACTAGCTGAGTCACAGAGGTGTTCCTGGAAATGTATCTATTTTAAGTTATCAAATTTATTAGTAGATGATTATTCATAACACTTTTATTCTAAAAATCTCTTTTGGGTCTCCAGGTATTTCTCATTTATTTTCTTCTTTTTTTATTTGCACTTCTTAACTTTTCTCTTGATTTGTCTTGATGGAAATTTATATATCTTATTCTTTTTTTCTTCCAAGAAAAGCGTTTTATTTTGTTCATCTCTCTCTTGCTCTCAGTACTGCATTTATTTGACTTCTGCGTGTCTTGCTTAGAATGATCTTAGCTACTCTAACAGATTTATTACAAAGTTTCAGAGAATAAAAGTTGATTTCTTGCTCATCTCACAGACCAACAGGTGGTTGGGGGCAACTCAGGAAGCCAGGCTTTCTCCATCTCTGCTGCCCTGAGTCTTCAGTGTCCTTTGCTTCTGGCAGTGGATGGCAAAGAGGAAGTGTGGCACACAGGAGAGTCTATAGCCAGGTCTGGAACAGAACTAGACCAGTGCACATTGCTTCTGCCTCCATTCCCTAGGCAAAAATGGGGTCTACCTGAGTGTCCAGGAGGACAATAAAATAGGTTTCTATGAGCACAATACAGTTGTGCCTCCCTGTCTTCACTTCTGTCATTTCTTCCTTCTTACTGTTTGGGGTTTGCTGAAATATGGTGCCAGTTACATCCCCCACCTCCACCCCCACCCAATAACCAACGAGGGTGGGCTTTCTGTCAGTGTCCTCACAGTGTCTATCATTCCTTTTATTTTTGTCAATCTAATGGTAGAAAAAATATATCCCCTTGTCATTATAATTTGCATTTCTTTGATTATTAGATATGTTGAACAATTTCACATTTCCTTTTTGTCCATTTGTATTTCCACTCTCATGAATTTCTTACTGATGTCTTAGATCCCTCTTCTATAGATAGGGACATAACTATCTTCCCAGTTGACTTCAAAGACTTCATATATATTACATGTAACAAAACTTTGAATATTATATGTTCACATGTTGACCTTTTTTCTTGGTTTGCCTTTTTACTTTGTGTTGCAATTTTATTTTATGTTACAATTTTTTAAAAGATTTTATTCATTTGACAGAGAGAGCGAGAGAGACAGTGAGAGAGGGAACACAAGCCCGGGGTGGGGGCTGGTGGGAGGGGGAGAGCAGGAGCAAAGAGCCTGACATGGGACTCAGTCCCATGACCCTGAGATCATGACCTGAGCTGAAAGCAGACGTTTAATGACTGAGCCACCCAGGTGCCCCATTATGTTATAATTTTTTTATACTGTTGGCTCATGCTAAAAAAGTTGTATTTTATCACCAGCTTAAGTACATGTTTCATACAATTTTTTTCTAGAACTTTTCTAACTGGTGTCCTTCTAAGAAAAAAGAATATAGTTAAAAATCAAGCCAATAACTGGAGAGATAGATGTATCCATTATTACAGTCAGAGACTTCAACACCCTTTTATCAGAAACAGACATAGGACAAAGGACTTAGTTGAACTCAACAACATCATCAATCAACTGAATATAATTGAAATCTATAGACTATTTCATTTGACAACAGCAGATACACATCCTTCTTAAGCTTACATGAAACATTTTACCAAGATAGACCACATTCTGGGCCATAAAATGTTACCAAATTTAAAAAATACACAAACCATACAGTATCTGTTCAGATCACAATGTAATTAAACTAGAAATAAAAAACAGAGATATAACTGGAAAATTCCAAAGTACATGGAAATCAAACAACACACTTCTAAATAATGTGTGGTCAAAGAAGAATATTCAAGGGGCACCTGGGTGGCTTAGTGGGTTAAAGCCTCTGCCTTCAGCTCAGGTCATGATCCAAGGGTCCTGGGATCAAGCCCCATGTCCGGCTCTCTGATCAGCGGGGGTCTGCTTTCCCCTCTCTCCCTGCTTGCCTCTCTGTCTACTTGTGATCTCTATCTGTCAAATAAATAAAATCTTAAAAAAAAGAATATTCAAGAGAATTTAAAAAATATTTGAACTAAATGAAAACACAACTTATCTCAAAATTTGTAGGATGCAGCAAAAGCAGTGCTTATAGGAAAACTTATAATATTAATTGTGTGTATCAGAAAAGAAGAAAGATCTAAAATCAATAATCTAAATTTCCACTTTAGGAAGTTAGAAAAAGAAGAGTGAATTAAACCCCGTGTAAGAAGATAAAAAGAAATAACAAGAACCAGGGCAGAAATCAATGATATTAAAAACAAATCAATAGAGCAAATCATTAAAACCAAAAGCGGATTCTTTGAAAAGATTAATAAAATTGGTTAGCTACTGGCCAGGCTTACCAAGAAAAAAAGAGAAAACAAAAATTGCCACTAGTAGATATGAATGAAGGGAATAACTACAGATTTCAGGACATCAAAGGATAATAAAGGAAAGCTAGGAACAATTCCGTGCCTACCAATTTGATAACTTAGATGAAATGGACAAACTCCTTAAAAGACCCAGTCTGCCAAAACTCACACAAGACGAAATAGACAATCTGAATAAACCTATATCTATTAAGACAATTGAATTGATAATTAATAACCTTCCAAAACAGAAAGTGCCAGGCCCAGGTGGGTTCCATGGTGAATGCTCCCAGATTTTTAAGGATGAAATTATACAAATTCTCTACAATCTCTTCTGGAAGATAGAACCATAGAGCCTACTTCCTACTCATTCTATCAGGCCAGAATTACCCTCATACTAAAACCAGACAAAGACATCACAAGAAAAGAAAACCACAGACCAATATCTTTCATGAACATGAATGCAATGATCTTCAACAGAACATTACCAAGTCATATTCAATAATTTACAAAATAATTATAAACCATAACCAAATAGATTTACTCCAGGTATGCAAGGCTGGTTTCAACATTAGAAAATCATTTAATATAATTTATTACATCATCAGGTTAAAGGAGAAAAAAATCACAGGATCATATCAATAAATACAGAAAAAGCATTTGACAAAAATTCAACATTCATTTATGAAAATTTTCAGCAAACTAAGAATAGAATGTCCTTAACTTGATATAGAACATTAAAAAATAACTCTGGATAATATTATATTTAATGGTGAAAGGTGAAAAATTTTCTCACTAAGATCAGAAAAAGGCAAGAATGTCCCCTCCAACTAATGCTTTTCAACATTGTACTGGAAATCTTGTCAATGCAATAAGACAAGAAAAGGGAATAAAAAAAGGAAATAAAAAATAAAAAGGAAATAAAAATAAAAGGAAGAACAAAACTGTTTGCAGAAGACATGATCGTCTATGTAGAAAATCTGAAAAAATCAGTAACAACAACAACAACAACAACAACAAATCCTCCTGGAATTAGTAAGCAATTACCACAAAGTTGCAGGTTATACAGTTAAGATACAAAAGTCAATTGTTTTTCTATATATCAGTGATGAACAAGTGGAATTTGAAACTAAAAATACGCTATTTACATTATCACCATCAAAAAATGGAATACCTAGATATAAATCTAACAAATCATGTACACAATCCATATGATAAAACTATAAAACCCCAACTTAAAAAATCAAAAAAGAGCTCAATAAATGGAAAGATATTCCATGTTCATGTATAGCAAAATTCAATATTTTCAAAATATTGGTTCTTTCCAGTTGATCTATAGATTCAATGTAATCTGAATAAAAATCCCAGCAAGTTATTTTGTGGATCTTGGCAAAGTGATTCTAAAGTTTATATAACAAAGCAAAAGACCCAAAATAGACAATACAATATTGAAGCAGAAGAACAAAATTGGAGGACAGAGACTACTCAACATCAAGAGTTGCTATAAAAAGCCAAACTAGGGGCGCCTGGGTGGCTCAGTGGGTTAAGACTCTGCCTTCGGCTCAGGTCATGATCTCAGGGTCCTGGGATCGAGCCCCGCTTTGGGCTCTCTGCTCAGCGGTGAGCCTGCTTCCCTCTCTCTGTCTCTCTGCCTACTTGTGATCTCTGTCAAATAAATAAAATCTTAAAAAAAAAAGCTAAACTAATCAAGACAATGTGGTATTGGTGAAAGAACAGACAAGTAGGTCAATAAAGCTGACTAGAGATCTTAGAAATAAACTCATGTAATTATAGTCAACAGATCTTTAACAAAGGGATGAAGGCAATATAATGAAGAAACGATACTCTTTTCATCAAATGGTGCTAGATATTCACATGCAAAAGATGAATTTAGATTTAGACATTATGCCTTTCATAAAAATTAACTCAAAATGGATCATACACTTAAATGTAAAACATAAAATTAGAAAACTCCTAGAAGATAACCTTAGGTATTGTGATGACTTTTTAGATACGATGTGAAAGACATGATCCATGAAAGAATAATTGATAAGCTGAACTTCATTAAAATTAAAAGCTTATGAGAGCCTGGCTGGCTCAGTCAGTAGAGATGTGACTCTTGATCTTGGGGTCATGAGTTTGAGCCTCATGTTGGGTGTAGAGCCTACTTAAAAAAAAAAAAAGCTTATGCTCTGTGAATGACATTGTCAAGAGAAGGAAAAGATAAGTCACAAACTATAAGAAAATATTTGCAGAAGACATATATGATAATGGGCTATTACACAAAATACACAAATAACTCTCAAAAGCCAACAAAAAGAAAATGAATAATTCAATTTAAAAATGAGCAAAAAACCTGAACAGACATCTCCTCAGAGAAGATGTACAGATGTCAAATAAACCTACAAAAAGATGCTCCACATTATATGTCCTTAAGGAATTGCAAATTAAAACAACAATGAGATTCCGCTACCCATCTATTAGAATGGCCCAAGTCCAGAACACTGATAACAGCAAATGCTATGAGGATATGGAGCAACAGGAACTTTCATTCACTGCTGGTGGGAATGCAAAATGGTACAGCCACCTTGGAAGATTGATGGCTTCTTACATAACTAAACACATTTTTACCATAGAATTCAGTATTTGGTATTTACCTAAAGGAGTTGAAAACTTATGTTCACACAAAAATCTGCATATGGAGGGATGCCTGGGTGGCTCAGTTGGTTAAGGTCTTACTCTCAGTTTCAGCTCAGGTCATGATCTCACGGTCATGAAATGGAACCCTGTGTTGGGCTTCCGGCTCAGCAGGGAGTCTGCTGGAGAGTCTCTTTCTCCCTCTGCCCCTTACCCCCACCCTCAAATAAATAAATAACCCTTTTTTAAAAAGATTTTATTTATTTATTTATTTGACAGAGAGAGAGATCACAAGCAGGCAGAGCAGCAGGCAGAGAGAGAGGGGAAAGCCAGCTCCCCATTGAGCAGAGCGCCCGATATGGGGCTGGATCCCTGGACCCCGAGATCATGACCTGAACCAAAGGCAGAAGCTTTAAACCACTGAGCCACTCAGGCGCCCCTAAATAAATAAACCTTAAAAAAAGTTGCACATGGATGTTTATAGCGGCTTTATTTATAATTGCCCAAACTTGGAAGCAACCAAGATATCTTTCAGTAGGTAAATGGATATATAAACTGTGGTACATCCAAACAAAAAAATACTATGCAGCACTAAAAAGAAATAAGCTATCAAGTCATGAAAAGACATGGAGAAAACTTTTTTTTAATTTGACAGAGAGAGATCACAAGTAGGCAGAGAGGCAGGCGGAGAGAGAGAGAGAGAGAGAGAGAGAGAGAGAGGAGGAAGCAGGCTCCCTGCCTAGCAGAGAGCCCGATGTGGGACTCGATCCCAGGACCCTGAGATCATGACCTGAGCTGAAGGCAGAGCTTAACCTACTGAGCCACCCAGGCACCCCTGGAGAAAACTTCTTTAAAGAATATTTTTATCTATTTATTTGAGATAGAGTGAGAGTGAAAGAGAGAGAGGGGGAGAGAGAGAGAGAGAGAGAGTGTGTGTGTGCACAAGTGGGGGGAGGGGCAGAGGGAGAGAAAGAAGCAGGCTCTCGCTGGGTAGGGAGACCAACTCAGGGCTTGACCCCAGGACCCCAGGATCATGACCTGAGCCAAAGGCAGACACTTAACTGACTGAGCCACCCAGGCGCCCCAAGACACGAAGAAAACTTAAATCTATATTGCTAAGGGAAAGAAACCAATCTGAAAAGGCTACATACTGTGTAATTCCAACTACATAACATTCTGGAAAAGGTAAAACTATGGGGACAGTAAAAAAGATCAGCGATTCCCAAGGGTTAGGTGGGGAAAGAGGGACCACAGAGGATTTTTTAGGGCAGTAAAAATTATTCTGTATACTATAATGGTAAATATATGTCATTACACATTTGTCCAAATCTGTAGAATACGCAACACCAGGAGTGAATCCTAATGTAAACTATGGACTTTGGGTGGTACTGATGTGTCTGTGCAGTTTACTGATTGCAACAAATGTACCACTCTGGTGGGGGATGTAGCTAATGGGAGGCTCTGTGGGGTGGTCAAGGGATATATGGGAATTCTCTGTGCCTTCTTTTCAGTTTTGTTGTGAACCTAAAAAATTAAAGGCTATTAAAAAATGCATGCACATAGGAACAAGAATTTCTAAGCAGTTTACAAGTATAAACTGAACAGTGAAAATAAAAATCATTCTTGTCCTTTCTTAACAGGTTTTCTTCTCAAAGGCAACCCCTGTTAACTGATTTTTATATATTCTTTCAGAAAATGTTATATCTTTATAAGAACATATACTTCTATCTTTTAATATTTTTTTATACAAAACACACCTGCATCTACCCCCCCCCCCTCCCCAATCTTGGAGATCGCTGATCTTGGAGATTACTCTTTACCTACATGTGGAGATTGGACTCATTCTTTTGAATTCCAGCAGGGCATTTTATTACAGTTCACTCGACCACTTCCTTAATGATTGTGAAAGTTTTAAAAGGCTCTTACCAAGAGTGATGCAATAAACTTCCTTGTAATTTTAAGGCACATCTATAGGCAGATTTCTAGCTGTAAAATTGCTGGGTTGGTAGGTACGTGCATTTCTATTGATGTCAAAATTGTCTTCGTCAGAGTTTACACCAACTTGTACTCCTACTTACTTTGCTAATGCTTAGTGTTATCTATGTTTCCTTTTTTTTTTTTTTTTTTTGCTAATTTAGTAAGTCCAGGTTATATTGTGGTGGTGTTTTGTTTTGCATCTTTTTCAGTTATAAGGTAGGGTGATCCTCTTTCGATGTCAACAGACTGTTTACATTGTTATTATTTTTTTTTTGTGATCCACTTTTTAACATTCTTTGTACATTCTTCATTAGTTTATTAGTTTTTTCTTATTGACTTCTTTGAATCATGAATATTTTCAATAATTGAAAATATAGCAGTAGAGATGTGCTTCCGAAAAGAAAAATAGTCTGGGAAGTGTGAGTAGTCTGGATTGAAGCAGACAGAATGTGAAGCAGGATGAGCTTCTGGAGGGTCCAAAGATGACCCGGAGAGAGGTGAATAGGGAGGAGGTGACATGGGAGACGAGACAAGGGAAAAGGCAGGAGGATGCAGCAGCATTAGCGTGAGGTAGAATTGACCGGCTGTGGCAGAAATGAGATGTGAAAGATGAGGGGGACAAACAAGAACCGTAGCTGACTCCAGCAGTAGCTGCAGTGACTGGCAGATTTATGGGGCCAGTGATAATAGAGGGAGACCCTGGAGGAGGAGGATGTCTGAGTTAGGGAGGAGGTCTGAGGATCCTTGGTCTGGGGAGAGAATGCACAAGTGCTAGGTGGTGTTCTCCATGCACACAAGGTCAGAGTCTTTTCCTTCCTGGGAGCTGTGTGGCTCATGTGTCAGGGGCCTCCCAGTAGACACGCCTGGAAGGGGAGTGTGTATGTATCCTCAGTGTCCAGGCTTGGCTGGAGATGCTCATGAATCCTGTGATATCCTTTCAGATGCTCTAGAGTCTAAATAGAAAGAGAGAAGAGGCCCTGGTGTGACTCCCACCATAGCCAGGATGTAAGTTCAAGGCTAGGTCATTTCTCTAGACTTTGAACCACATCTCCCAGAAGTGTGGATTCCTCAGACCAACAGCATGTTATGAAATATGTTGCATGCCAACATACGGGCCAACTTTTTATTTTATAAAAGAATTCCATCTTCTATGGTCATCATTTTCTATAAAGAAAAGGCGTTTTGAAGTGGTGTATGTTGCCTCGGATCATAAGCTTAAGAACTACATCAGGTTATGGCAGTATATTAAGCCGGAGGATAACCAAGGCCTGAGAACTTCAGGGAGTCCAGTCCCTATCCATCTTGGAAGCAGCATAAGTGTCCCATTACAAGATGAGCATAAACCTAAGTTGGGTTAAGCACTGTTATCTGGGGTTTTTCTATTCTTTTTAAAAAAATATTTTATTTATTTATTTGACAGAGAGATCACAAGTAGGCAGAGAGGCAGGCAGAGAGAGGGGAGGAAGCAGGCTCCCTGCTGAGCAGAGAGCCCAATGCGGGGCTCGATCCCAGGACCCTGAGATCATGACCTGAGCCAAAGGCAGAGGCTTAACCCGCTGAGCCACCCAGGCGCCCCATGGGTTTTTCTATTCTTTATAGTGGAATCCAATCCTGAAAAATACAGCTCTCACTACTGAGTTTTGTTAGGTATACAATTTTAGTTCATTTTTCCTAAGCACTCCCGTGATATTGTTCCATTGCCATCTGGCAACAGTTATTATATCTGGGAAGTCTGTTATTTAATGTTCACAAATGGCGGCTGCTTCCTCTCTGTTTGTGCTCTTTAATTTCTTGACAATATGCCCAGATGTCTATTTCTTTTTGTTTACATTGCTTGGCTGTTGATTGCCTGTGTTTGTGGCTTACTGACTTTTCATAGCTGTGGAAAATTTTCAGCCAGTATATCTTTACAGATTGCCTCTCAAGTTGTTTATGCCCAGGATGTGGAAAGCTCAAATGGGTGTTGCTCCCATCTGAGCAATGAGAAAAATCTAGGTAACCTGTAGGGTCATAATTTGCCCTGAATCTAGAAGAAAGCTGAGGTTGCAAAGCAACCAAGTGACCCGAAACACAAGGAAAGAGGCCACACTGCACTTGGACCAGAGATGTGAGCACTGGCCCATATATCCCACAGAAAGGGAGGAAGAGATGCAGAATACCCAATGAGGGGGTTAGAACAATTCAGTTAAGATTTTGACAAATTGTCAAACATTACATTAAGTGCAGGCTGGCATGACAGCATGGGACTCCTGGGGGCCCAACACAAGACAAGGGTTCACATTCACTTGCAATCTCTTTTCCAGGTGCTCATGAGAATGACTGAAGGCAGAGAATCTCCCTCCAAGGTGAGGACCTGGAGAGAGGGAGTGGAAAAATAGATCCTTCTCTCAAGCCACTGGCATAGGGGCAACAAGCCTGGTCAGCCTCAGGGAAGAGGCAAAGATCTCCTGAAGTGAAGGAAGTGTATAAGAAAAAACTTTTTGGCTGTCTAGAATACAAATGTGATGGTTGGAGCTGCAGCAGTCATTTTGGTCCACAAGATGATGGGATTTGGAGGTTATGAGCTGGGATGCTATGGCAGAGTGGAAGAATCAAGGTCCATGGTGTTGAAAAACTACCATACCAGCCCTGAGATGCCTATATCTGAACTTTTTAGTGAGAGACTAGAGACTATCTTGCCTAAACTACTGTCCTACTAGAATTTTCTGTTACATTCAGCCAGCTAATTCTAACTAACCAGAACCAGACCTACAACTCATTTATAGAGAAACCTCATGTCCCTGGGACCTCCCTAGATCATGAACACTGTTTGTAAACCAAGATTTAGCTAGGCCAGACAATAACCTTATCCTTATGAACTCAGCTGCTTTAAAAAAAAACTTCCAGGTTAAAACTATCTTAGTATAAAAGATATTACTAGGATAAAACTCTTTGAGTATTAAGGCCTGAAGATAAGAAGTCTAAAACTATGGCCTCCTTAGGATGCCACTTCCCAATTAATTACCATATGAAGTTACAGAAACTTATCCAAAAATAAACCAGACAAACTGCTTCCCCTAGTGGTTACTTTAGATTTATACCAGGTTGTGACCCGAGGGATTTGTTTTGTTTTGTTTTTGGATCCCCACCCCATCATCTCCCAAAAAATGTGAATCTCGAAAATTTTAAACTAATTTTCAAACTTTTTTTCTTTAAAACAAGTAAGTTGGTGTTTCTTTTATTTGGTCATACTGCAATTACTGTGGAATGAATGACATTTTTTCCCCACTAGAACTTACTCAGCTAAGGGTTTCTGACATAATTATTTTATAAAAAATTATTTTATAAACAAAGTTTAAAGTTGCCATTATCAGACTGGTTACTGTATAAATAACTGGTGTCTATACAAATTGGTTCTTTTAACCCATATAAAACTGAAAATTGTGTGGGCCAGTGCTATCATTCTACTTGGACCTTTTGGTAAATTTTTAAAAAAATTTATTTATTTATTTATTTGACAGAAAGAGAGATCACAAGTAGGCAGAGAGGCAGGCAGAGAGAGAGGGAGAAGCAGGCTCCCTGCTGAGCAGAGAGCCCGATGTGGGGCTCAATCCCAGGACCCTGAGATCATGACCCGAGCCGAAGGCAGTGGCTTAACCCACTGAACCACCCAGGTGTCCCCTTTTGGTAAAATTTTAAAAACATAATATTTCTATAATAATTCTTCATATAATTGAATTGATTGTTAATAATAATCTAGCCATATTTTATGAAATTCTTAATAAATTTTGGACTAATGCAATACTGGGAAAATGAACATTTCTATCTAAATATTTTTAAGAAAACTGAAGTTCAAAATTAAAATGGATTATGGTACAAAAATAATACTAGTATATATTAGGGACCAAATCTAAATTAAAGATCTAATATATATTATATATATGTAATACACATACACACAGACATACACACATACATGTGCTTTTGACCAATGGAACAAAGAACTGAGATTTTGGATAAAGCTTCAAATACTTGTTCTTGTCTATATTCTCCCTTTCATTTATCATATGTTTAGATGTATCCAATAGTTATTAGATACTCTCCCTAATCTATTCCTGAAGGTAGAACAGAAGTGCTTCTTTATAGTTTACTGATACAGCACAAAGATCATACTAAAATGGAAGATACTCTGGACAGATACCACTTGAAATAAATGATCAGATATTTAGGCTAAGAATTAGGAAGAGTAAGTACAGTCCTCATACAGTTCCCATGAGTTCCATACATATGTATATGTATGAAAATATAGAACACACTGCTTTTTCCTAAAACCCAAAATGAAAAAGGAAACAAATCTATGGTGGACATTATCCACAGTAGAGATTTGGTTGAGGAAGAGGAAATATGGTGAATTCTGTGCTGCTGACTCTTAAAAGCCTTTTTCCAATGGATATGTATTTTTGCTCATAATTCATTGGGCAAAGCAAATCACATGGCCATAATTGGCTTCAAAGAGTACAGGGCACAGCAATCCCACCATGTGCCAGGAAAGAGGAGAGACTGAGCATTTGTGAATAGTCTTCACATTAACCTTAACTTAACATTAACAACATATGACATTTAAAAAAAAGATTTTATTTATTTATTTGACAGACAGAGATCACAAGTAGGCAGAGAGGCAGGCAGGGAGAGAGAGGAGGAAGCAGGCTCCCTGCTGAGCAGAGAGCCCGATGCCATGCGGGGCTCGATCCCAGGACCCAGAGATCATGACCTGAGCCGAAGGCAGAGGCTTTAACCCACTGAGCCACTCAGATGCCCCCAACATATGACATGTTTTAAGAATAAGAAAATGTTCTTAAAAGCAAGAAAAAAGTTAATGAAAGAGGGAAATCGTATTAATATACTTTTATATCAAGATTCAATAGAAAATGACTGAGAGTAAAGTTCAAGTTGGTTTGGATACATCTAAACATGCATTTGAAGATTATATATTCTATTTCCTGTCTTGTTTAGTTTGGTCTTCGTCATTAATTTTGGTGACAATGTGCAGTTGTGTCAGGCTTAACAGCAATAATTTGGGAAGTTTATACATTTAAATTATATTTTAATTGTATTACTAGAATTTCTATTGTTATGGGTAGTCCATGCAAAGTGAATCTGCTCAGTGGGGATTCCCACTTATTAACAGGTACAGAAAACCATGCACTGAACAATTGAAGGCAGACCTACTGGAGCTAAATGAAAGATTATAGATGCAACTGTTCACTTTTTCCCACTTGGCTCACAACCTAGACTTGGAGAGTCAATTTCACTATCCTGCCACAGCAAAATGCTAGAACAGAGTAAGCACTAGTAGGAAAAACCAAGTATAAAATGTCACCTGATAGGGCACTAATACTCCTCAATGAAAATGAACAACAATGGGCATCAGAGTTTATATAACTAAAGCAGAATTGAGAATTATTATAATTCTTAATATAAGTATATGTTATTATTATATGATACTTATGATTATCATAGTTGCATGTAATTATTACATAATTTTTACACACATACATGTTTTATATTATATATTATAAAGCAGAACCAGCTTGAACCAGCTTGCACTGGCTCATGGAAGTTGGTTGCAAGCATCTCTTCCCAATTCGACACTCAGTGACATCACGTTAGGAGCTTAAAATCAATCCTTATGAGAGTGTTTATACCACAGAAATTGGCTTGCTACAAATCAAGCCACTTTTCAGAGAGCTGGTTATCAAATATTTACCAGGACATCACCAAATGTAAGTGACCCTGGAATAATGCATAGTGGATATTTGTTTTATTTCCTTTGGAGAAATTTGCCCATTATAAAATTAGATTATTTACTTTTTATTGTTGGATAATAGATCTTACCAGATATAATATCCTTTATCTTTTTATATTTTGAATACTAGATCTTTATCAGATATATGATTTGCAAGTATTAGCTCCCAATTTGTGGATTGTTCTTTCAGTTTGATGATGGTATAATTTTGCAGTACAAAAGTTTTTAGTTTTGATGAAGATCAGTTTATCTATTTTTTTCTTTGGTTGCTTGTGTTTACAGGTCATATCTAAGAAATCACTGCCCAACCCAAGGTCATAAAGATTTATTCCTTTGTTTTCTTCAAGAGTTTTATATCTTTAGCTCTCACATTTAGATCTTTGATCCATCTTGAGTTTTGTATATGGTGTGAAGTAGAGGTTCAAATTTATTCTTTTGAATGTTGACATAGAGTTGTTACAAATCAATTATTGAAAGGCTATCCTTCCCCCCCTTTTTTAAAAAGATTTTTTTAAAAAAATTTATTTGACAGAGAGAAAGGGAACACAAGCAGGGGGGAGTGGGAGAGGGAGAAGAAGGCTTCCCGCTGAGCAAGGAGCCCAACACAGGGCTTGATCCCAGGAACCTGGGCAGACTGAAGGCAGACATTTAACGACTGAGCCACCCAGGAGCCCCACATCCTTTCCCTTTTGAATTGTCTTGTCACTCTTGTTGAAAATCAACTGATCATAGATGTCTGGGTTTACTCCTACACCATCAATTTTATTGCACTGATTTAAGTGTACATATTTATGCCAGGACTTGCTGTCAGTTTCTGAAGAAAGGAAGTTGGAATTTTGACAGGGATTGCATTTAATCTGTAGACAAATTGGGGGAATATTGACATTTAAATAATATTAAGTCTTTCAGTGTATGAACAAGGATGTTTTTCCATTTACTCAGATTTAAAAAATTTTTTTCAACAATGTTTTGTATTCAGTGTACAAGTCTTGCCTTTCTTTTGTTAAATTTACCCCCAAGTATTTATACTTTTGGATGTTATTGTAAAGGAATTACATTCTTAATTTCATTTTCAGATTATTCATTGCTAGTTTGTAGAAATACTGCTGAGTTTTGGATAATGATCTTGTATCCTGCAGCTTTGCTGAAATCATTTATCAGTGCCATTTTTTTGGAGGGGGGTTTGTGTGTGTGTGTGTGTGTGTCTGTGTGTGTGTGTTGATTCCTTGGAATTCTCTGTGTAGAAGATAAATCATCTGTGAACAGAGATAGTTTTACTTCATTTTTTCTAATCTGAATGTCTTTTATTTATTTTCTTGCTAAATTGCCCTGGCTAGAATCTCTAGTACAATATTAAATAGAATTGGCAAGAGAAGCATCCTTGTTTTATTCTTGACCTTGAGAAGAAAGCCTCAGTCTGTCACCATTAAATATGATGTTAGTCATGGGTTTTTCATAGGTGCCCTTTTTCAATCTGAGAAATTTCTTTCTTATCCTAATTTATTGAGGGTTTCTTTTTTTTAATTATGAAAGGGTGCTGGATCTTATCAAATGTTTTTTCTGCATCTATTGAGATGACCATGTGTTTTTTTCTCCTTTATTCTATTAATATGGTATATTACATTAATTGATTTCCACATGTTGAACCAAACTTGCAATCCTGGGATAAATTCTGCTTGGTCATGTTGTATAATTCTTCTTTATATGTTGTTGTATTCAGTTTGGTTGTGTTTTGTTGGGGACTTTTGTGTCTATATTCATAAGAGATATTTGTCTATAGTTTTCTTGTAATGTCTGTCTGGTTTTAGTATCAGGGTAGTACTGGCCTCATAGAACTAGTTGAAAAGTGCCCCCTCCTCTCTATATTTTGGAAGAATTTTTGAAAGATTGGTGTTAACTTTTCTTAAAATGGTTAGTAGAATTCACCAGTAAAGTCATCTGGTCCAGAGATTTTCTTTATGGGAAATTTAAAAATTATTAACCCTTATTTTTTAAAAAGTATTTTCTGGCTCTTCCTTTGAAGTGGCTTGAAGCAGGGTTACCTCAGTAATACCAATAGTCATGGGACACAATTAATGGTCCTCACTTGGTCTTAGAAATTGGTTTCCAATGCTGTTCTCCTCTTCAAGCTTTCTTGGCTTCTTGGAGGGTGGCTGATTTCCATGCTGGGAAGGGAGAACTTAAGATAAGCCGTGGCATCTTGTTGCTGTCAAGGGAGGACATATATGACATTCTGTGTGGTGGTGAAAGGCACAGAAGCCAGCTTAAAGGCCCCCCAGTGGCCAAACTGTCACTACATGAGCAACAAAAATGAAATAGCAGCCAGTCTATTAAGACAAATTGAGTCTCAAACTATGAGTATCTTACTGTATTCAAAAAGGAATAGAATATGTTTTTCTTTACAAATTAATAAGTGCTACATACAGGTTAATATTTTTTTGCCCACATTTAAAAAAATGTTCACATTTAATTGTATGTATGTTTTCAGAGTGGGTAGAAGTGTTTCCATGTCCAAAGGCTGATCCATGTTCAAAGTCACTGTTAGCAAGACACACAAAAGATTCCCATCCCATGACTAGAGCAGCCTCATTTATTGGTTTTGAGTGAGCTGGTTATGCAGCTATCATCTTTCTGATTAAACCTTTCTCTTCCCTGGTCTGAACTGAGATTCTGAAACCAGACTTTTTGCCTGCTGGTTCCCTATTGTCCATCATCAATGAAGGGACTGGTGACAGACTGGGGGCCAGGAGGAGGGGGCTAGTTCCTTTGAGTGTCGCACAGCAATGCATTTCATCAGGGTAAGGGCAGTGGTTTCAGCAGCTGTAGTTGGTTTACAGCTTTCTCCACCTCCAGTAAAAGCCTCATTGAGCCTTCTCAGAGACAGGAGCACCAGATCTCAGAGGTCTGTGTCCTAGACCTGTGGGACCCTCTTTGGAAACAGAAAAGGACATATGCATAACCTCACTGTTAAAAAATGTCACACATATATTCCAGCTAAGTTAGAACAGATATGTGTTTAACTAATCCATATTAAGAAAGAAACTGCTACCTTACCCCATCATGATGATTGGGACATATTGACTTGGGCCAGTGACTTTACTAAAGGAAACAAAAACCCAAACAGAATAATATTTGTACAGGGTTTCATGATAACACTGAAGATAATGTTTGACAAATAAATACAAAGAGGCTCATGATACCTTAAAATAAACCTTCCTAGTACTCTGGCCACTAAAGGATTAAGTGCAAAAGTAGAACTTTTGACTCAGCCTCAATGAAATGAAAAGAAACCCTACTTCCCAAGACCCACAATGACTTAATGAGAAGCCTTAGAAGATAGTAGCCTGAAAATTAGTTTGAGGATTTAAGATACTGCACAGGTCGTCCAGCTTCTCAGAAAATTAAGGGATAAGGGAGTAGAGGACACTTACATTCTGTTTCCTTTAAGTGCACAAAGCAGACAGGACAGGTGAAAAAAGACTTTATTCTCATTTTATTTAAATTTTTAAATTTTTTTCAATTAAGATTTTTTTTGCAGGGATTTTCTGCATTTATTTATTTATTTATTTATTTATTTATTTTATGTTCAGTTAGCCAGCATAGTTTTTGATAGCCATCATTAGTTTTTGATGTAGTGTTATTTAAACACACCCAGGTGCCACCTTGAGTTAGGATGGTATGAAGGAGGAATCCACTTCTTGTGATAGCCAGGGTTAGTTAGAAATCCTTCTCAGGCTGTTTAATTAAAAGTTCTCAAAAGGAAAACAGAAGAATGAGAAACAACAGGAAAGAAATAGAAAGCAAGTAATAAAATGGTAGACCAAGCACTAACATATCAATAATTACCTTAAGCTTAAATTGTTGAAATATGCCTATCAAAAGACAGAATGACAGAGTGGATAAAAGAGCGCAATATGACTAGACACTGTCGATAAGAAACTCCCTTCAAAGTCAATGATTAGGTAAGTTGAAAGAACAAGAATGGAAAAAAAAACCCATTCCAACATTAAATATTTTTTAAAAAGATTTATTTATTTGTTTCTGGGGGAAGGGGCAGAGGGAGAGGGAGGATGAGAATCCTCAACCCAACTTCCCACTGAGTGCAGAGCTGGACCCAGGGCTTGATCTTACCACACTGAGATCATGACCTGAGCTGAAATTAAGAGTAGGACGCTCAAATGACTGAGCCACCCAGGCAGACCCAACATTAACTTTTTAAAAAGCAGGAATGGCTATATTAATATCTGATTAAGGTAGACTTCAGAGGAAAGAAAATATCCACAGACAGACACAATATAAGGATAAAAAAAATCAATCCATCTGGATTTAATGATCCAAAATGTATATACACAAAACAACAGAGCCTCCAAGTACAAGAAGCAAAAATTAATACAGCTAAAAAAAAGTTCTCTCTTAATCTTCCAGGAAATTGACCCTCAAAACGAAGTATGCAAAGACATAAAAAATTAGAAAGTGTTGTCTTACTCATTTAAGTGTGGAATTTGTTGTAAGAAAAGGGATTTGTTAAATGAACTGTACTAATCTGATTCAGCCCTATAAAAAAATCACTTAGGCTTCTCTCTGAGTCAGAAAATTTCAAAACTTCTCTGTCTACTTTTGCCCCTTGTGGGCGGAAGGAGTAAAACAAATAGTGGGTATGGCAGATTTCAATCCAAACACAGTCTGAAGCCTGGATCTATAGAACATAGAAGGAACTTTCGTAAAACCTTAACTATGATAATGCCTGCTGATTACAATAATATGATTTCAAGGTATCTACTACCATGTATATTTTAGAAATTGCTACATTCCACAGCTTTAGCTTAAAAAGTCAAAGTTTACTGTAGAATTTCTTTTTGAATTTGCAGACATAATCAAACCTCTTAGTTGTTTTCAGACTTGAATAGCGATCAGTGTGGGTGTAAAATTCTAGTCATAATGTTCTTTACACATTATTCTACTGCCTCTTAGCCTTTGTTGCTTAGAGAAAAAATGTGAGTCCTACCTATTTCAATTCTTTTGAAGGAATCAAGGTGATTTTTTTCCTGTTTGTTTATCAGTAGGAATCTTCTTAAAATTAATTAATTAATTACATTTTCAAGTTTTTATTTGAATTCCAGTTAGTTAATAGTGTGATATTAGTTTCATGTGTAAAATTTTGTGTTTCATCACTTACATACAACACCCAGTGCTCATCACAAGTGCCCTCCTTAATGCCCATTACCCCATCTCCTACCACCTCCCCCCAGCAACGTTCAGTTTGTCCCCTATAGTTAAGAGTCTGTTTTCTGGTTTGCCTCTCTCTTTCTCTCTTCCTCTGTGTTCATTTATTTTGTTTCTTAAATTCCACATGTGAGTGAAATCGTATGGTATTTGTCTTTCTCTGACTTGTTTTGCTTAGCATAATATGCTCTAGTTCCATCCACATCACTGCAAATGGCAAGATTTCATTTTTTAATTGCTGAGTAATATTCCATCATCTATCTATCACATATCTATCTATCTAGCTATCATATACATATCACCTCTTAATCTATTCATCAGTCAATCAGTTGGTGGACATTTGGGCTCTTTCCATAATTTGGCTATTGTTGACAATGCTGGTATAAACACCGGGATGCATGTATTCCTTCGAATCAGTATTTTTGTATTCTTTGGGTAAATACCTAGTAGTGCAATTGCTGGATTGTAGGGTAGTTGTATTTTTAACTTATTGAGGTAACTCCATACTGTTTTTCAGAGTGGCTGCTCCAGTTTGCAAGAAATATTTTTATTTAAATTAAAAAATTTTCACCTGCTGGTAAGTTACTGAACACTACATCTGAAACTAATCATGTGCTATATGTTGGCTAATTGAATTTAAATGAAAAAAATTTTTTCACCTGGGAACTTCCTTGGTCTCGCTTCATGAATATTTTCTTGCCCTTGTTGGGCTTTTGACCTCCAATTACAGATTTCTTTTCAGATCTAGAATGTGTTTTTCTTTTTAAAATTGAAGTATAATTCACCTACAACATTATATTAGTTTCAGGTATAAAACATAATAATTCAATATTTATATTATTGCAAAATTAATCACCACAGTAAGTCTGGTTAACATCTGTCACCTACATAGTTAAAGAATTTTTTTGTGTGTGATGAGAAATTTTCAGATCTCTTCTCTTAGCAACTTCTAAGTATGCAATGTGGTTTTCTTCAGTTGCCATACTTTACTGAAAGTATTTTCTTAAGTATACATTTTTATCTTCATTTATGATTCCATGTTATACTTTAAGAACATCTCTTATTTGTAGATTATTTGCTGGATCTAGGACATTCCTTGTAATGTATTTATGAGCTCTTCAAAATGTCGATATTCATTTTGCATTTGGGAGCATTTCTGAAGGAAATCTTTTCCATTATTGATTTTTCACATCATCAGATCTACCTTGTATTGTTTTTGGTATGGAAACTGCTGAATTTTTCCTTCTTTCATCACTATCCTCTCCTATATCATCCTGTTTCTAAGTCTATTCTTTTTAATGGTGGCCATGTCCTCTCAAATAATTTGGGGGCTTCCTACACTTCTGTGAGCTCTGAGGCCAGATATGTGAGAGAAAGCTGAGGCCAAGTGCAAGTGTGGGCCATGGCGGTGAAGAGGAGACAGGACTTAAGTCAGAAAAATCCGAGGGGATCAGGGTGATGGTGAATAGGGACAGGATGTGGAAAAAACATGTATATTGGGTACAGCACTGAGCACTTTCCTTAGGGACCCCCATTTCATCTTCACAATAACCCTAAAAGTGAGGCATTATTATCCCAACCCATCCCTCCACGTACCTGGCACTCTTACCTACAGTAAACTAGATGGGAGTGGAGAGCTGGCCTCAGGAGGGCAAGGTGGCCCTCTAGTCCCCTGACAATAGTGACACCTTATGTTTGCTCACACAAAAGTACTATTCTCACTAAAATTTTGTGAGATTGGCTGAAAAGGTAATTGTCATTATCCCCAGAGACCAGGAAACCGGAATTCAGAGAAGCCCGACACTCAAACACTATCTCTGGATTCCTGCGCAGTCCTTGACATCTGGAGCCAAGACAACCAGTGACGAAAACAGAGCAGCAGCCTCAGCACCTCCCAGGAATGACTTCATATCCTGTTATGCAAGTTTCTGGAGCCTCTAGGTTAGAGTGTCCCAGGCACACCAGCGGCAGTTGGGGTTGGTGCACATGAAGGATGAGGAAGGCCAAGCTCCAGGATCTGCTCTGGATACTCTTCATCTCAGGTAAGGTAAGAAAATGCATGAGCAGGTGAGGCCTCTGCCCCGAACTTTGGGGATCCCACCAAGAGAAAAGCTTCCCTTTTCTTTGGAAGCTCCAGGGGATGTGGCCACCCAGCAAAGAGCCAGCCAGTAGACTTGCCAGACTGGGTTCCTCTATCCAAACTTGACAGCATCAGAAGACTATATAGAGCCCGAGAACAGAAATAAAATGGGTGAATTATGGAAACAGTTTATCTGTGCATTTTGATATCGGGAAAGATAAGCACAACTCTGGGTGGGAAAATGCTAGAGTAAATCTAAACTTGACAAGATCTGAAATAATTTTGCTTGAGTTTGAAGTTTTGTTTTCTTATATTCCATCATGGTGCTTTTGATGTGACTGCCTATTAACCCCCAAAGACATAATTCATTCAACAATATTTCCCAGGGACCTACTGTGGGCCAGAAAATCTGCTATTGTTGAGGAATAGCAGAACAAAAGTGAACAGAAGGGGCTTGGGGCCCACTTTCCTGGAGGCTGTGACTGCTGGCCACCATTGTCTGGTGGTGTTGAAAGGTGGTTTTGCCCTCCCTGGCTTGGCAGGTCTGCCCCATCATCACACCCTAACTTCTCTTGTTGTACAGCTTACACTTAAAAATTTTTTTTTAAAAAATTTTAATAAACATATAACGTATTTTTCTCCCCAGGGGTACATGTCTGTGAATCGCCAGGTTTACATACTTCACAGCACTCACCAGAGCACATACCCTCCCCAATGTCCATAACCCCACCACCTCTGCCAACCCCCCTCCCCCCAGCAACCCTCAGTTTGTTTTGTGAGATTAAGAGTCTCTTATGGTTTGTCTCCCTCCCGATCCCATCTTATTTCTTTTATTCTTTTCTTATCCCCCAAACCCCCCACATTGCATCTCCACTTCCTCACATCAGGAAGATCATATGATAATTGTCTTTCTCTGATTCACTTATTTCGCTCAGCATAATACCCTGCAGTTCCATCCATGTTGTTGCAAATGGCAAGATTTCATTTCTTTTGATGGCTGCATAGTATTCCATTGTATATATATACCACATCTTCTTTATCCATTCATCTGTTGATGGACATCTAGGTTCTTTCCATAGTTTGGCTGTTGTGGACATTGCTGCTATAAACATTGGGGTGCACGTGGCCCTTCAGATCACTACGTTTGTATCTTTAGGGCAAACACCCAGTAGTGCAATTGCTGGGTCATAGGGTAGTTCTTTTTTCAACTTTTTAAGGAACCTCCATGCTGTCTTCCAGAGTGGTTGCACCAGCTTGCATTCCCACCAATAGTGTAGGAGGGTTCCCCTTTCTCCGCATCCTCTCCAGCATCTGTCATTTCCTGACTTGTTAATTTTAGCCATTCTGACTGGTGTGAGGTGGTATCTCATTGTGGCTTTGATTTGTATTTCCCTGATGCTGAGTGATGTGGAGCATTTCTTCATGTGTCTGTTTGCCATCTGGATGTCTTCTTTGTAGAAATGTCTGTTCATGTCCTCTGCCCATTTCTTGATTGGATTATTTGTTCTTTGGGTGTTGAGTTTGCTAAGCTCTTTATAGATTTTGGATACTAGCCCTTTATCTGATATGTCATTTGCAAATATCTTCTCCCATTCTGTCAGTTGTCTTTTGGTTTTGTTAACTGTTTTCTTTGGTGTACAGCTCACACTTTGACTAAAGATGGAAGCATTTGGGGCTTTGGTTGTTCCTCCTCCTAATCCTTATGAATAAATTGGGAAAGTAACAAGTGAAAAGAAGGGTTTGCCTTGGAAAGACATGAAGATTACAGAGAAAGGGGACTTTCCAGGAATGCACTACTCTGAGTAAGGACACAGATGCTCACCTTGTAGAGCCTGCAAGCACATAGCACTTTGAGTCTGGCTGGAGCTGGGGTGATATCCCAGATGGGCATCTAGGAGCTTGGTTCTCATTCATTTGTGTTGTATTCATGTTTTTCCAAAGCAAAACTGGGAGAAGATGGATGGTTGATGCTTGTGTACTTGCGTGCGAGAAAGCCAGTAGTATATATTTCATTGTGTCCTGTGGGGGTGGGTTTGGGCAACCTAAAAAGTCCCTCTAGCTCCTATATTCTAAGGAATAGAATAATTATGTACCTATTCAGGTGTGGGCTGGGCATGTTCTCACCCCAACCAGACAACTGCCTTGGGAAACATGGCTCCAGGGTTTAGAGCTGAGTTTGGGGTCAGACTATCCAGGCTTAAATCCTAACTCTACCACTTTCTACTGTGGAACTTTGGGCAAATCACTTAATAACCTCTGGATTATTTAATAACCTTTCTGTGCCTCAATTTCCGTATCTCTGAAATAGGAATAAAGGCAGTATCCACCTTCGAAGTTATGTAGCTTAAATGATAAATTTAGGACAATTGCATGTGCTAGTACTTTTAAACGCTTAGCCATAAAAGGTATTTGGAATTCCTTTCTTGCAGTGGTGCAAGAAATGGTGCACACATAGCACTTTGGTGCTAAGTGCTTTCTGTCTCCTTTCACAAGAGATAAGCAAGGTTGTATACAATTTCAGACTCCTCCTGTAACTCCCACTCTCATTGTCTACTTGGGCTGCTATCACAAAATACCACAGACTGGGTGGCTTATAAGGAATAGGTACTTATTTCTCATAGTTCTGGAGGCTAGAAGTTCAAGATCGTGCTGCCAGTTTGGTTGGGTTTTGATGAACACCCTCTTCTAGGTGGTGACTATGGACTTCTCACTATGTCCTCCCAGGGTGGATGGGGGTAGGGAGCTCTCTGGATCCCCTTTCATAAGGGCATTAATCCCTTTTGCAGGATCAGTCATGACCTAATCATCTCTCAAAGGCTTCACCTCCTAACACCATCACCTTAGGGTTTCGATTTCAACATATGAATTTTGTGGGGGGGGGGACACACACATTCAGACTGTAGTGTCTACCTTGTCCAGGGAGTTGGCAAATAATTTATCTATAATCTTTACATTAATGTTACAGAGGGTAGAGAGAGGAGGTGTGCTTCTTCCTCGAAGCCCAGCACAGTGCCTGACACATGGTAGGCTCTCAGCCACTGATTGATGAATGAGTGAATGAATGAGTGAGTCAAACTTGGCTTAAGACAACCCCTAGTCTTGGCTTGCCTGTTTCTTGGAGGGGAATTCCTGACCAGAATTCAGAGGACTTTCCAAGAAGCTTGTTTTCCATATTTCCTTAGAAACTGCAGTCTGGTCCTAGAAGAACTGGCCTGGTGTCCTTTACAAAATCCTCAGGAGTCCACAGGTGGGCTGTAGTAATAGCCCAGGGGCTCCATTGAAGGGGTAGCTGTTGGCATTTTTCAATGGGCATTCTCAGAGTTACTGCCCAAGGATTAAATTGTGTGCATGTTTGTGCAGTAGTAATAATGTGCCATTAACAATGGCAATAATAGTTGTCGGTAGTGGTAGCCTGACACACAGTTTGACCCAACATTACTGTCCAGCCCATTATTTGGTATTCCATAGAAGAAGGTAACTCAGGTTTGAGTGGATAAACTGTGGACACTGTGGATAAGTTATAGAATGTTTTGTGTCCAGCCAAAAATAAGATCTAGATCTTACTTCCACTCAACTTGTCCCTCCCATTTACAAAGCTCCCTTGGAACAGGCCAGAATTGATCTCTTTCCTCTGCTTAGATGAAGTTCCCCTAGGTGTTTGGAGGAATCACTGTCTGCTACTATCATGTCTTCACATCTACTCATCACCCTATATGTCCTTATCTATAATCTTCCCTTCTATCATACCCTTGTCACTCATGGTGTTGGCACGCGTCCCATGTTCTGCCTCCAATCAGGAGATTTTTTTTTCCTCTCAAGAACATACATTTATGAAAGTTTGCACAAAGCATATGAGGTCTAGCTCTTGAAGTAAAAGAAAAATTACTCACAGTTAAAAGATCTGGAATCTAGTGCTGGCTTGCAGGGAAGGGTGCATTTTCTCTGAAAGCCTTGAGGATCTCGTCTGAAAAATGAGTGGTCGAACAAGAAAAAGAGGTTGTTTCTCTCTTTTTTCCAAAGAGAAGAAAACTATTCCTCACAGAGTCTAACTCTGATTCCCTGCTTACAGAACTCCAAGCTGCAAATGAACCACATGAAGAACAGTATGTCTTAGCTGCGGGACAGACCCTGAAAGTACAATGTCCTTTCTCCATCCAGAAGTACACCAAAAGCCAGAAAGCTTGGCAGAGGCTGATGGATAGAGGGGAGCCCCTGACACTGGTTTTCACAGAGAGTGTTTCAGGGAATCCCAGTCAAGTCCGGATGGGCAGGTACTTCCTAGAAGACATCCCCAATGAGGCCATACTAAATGTCCAAATGACCAATCTTCAAGTGGAAGATTCAGGACTGTATCGGTGTGTGATCTACCACCCTCCCAAGGACCCTGACATCCTGTCCCCCCTTGTCCGCCTGGTTGTGATCAAGGGTGAGTGACCTGGAGGGGGAAAGCCAGGCCAGCTGGGGGTATGGGTGGTGGTGGTAGCATGAGAAGGGCTGTGGCTCAGGATTTCTAGCAGCCTGGCCTCTCAGAAGCTCCTTGTCTCTCATTTGAGGTCCTTGAGAGACATTTGGTCTCAAAGTAAGAAGCTACCACTTAGAGTGGCAGAGCTTAATTTGGGGTGCTATTATAGGAAGTGGGATACTTCCTACAGTATGAAAGAGGAGTGGTAGACTTGGACAATTTAGTCTCATTCTTTAGGTCTCCAAATGGAAGTCGTTTCTTTGGGAAGCCTCTGTGATCCACTATTTCCTTCCCAGGGTACATTTGATGACCTTCCTGTGTGTTTCCAAAGCAGTGCTTCTCAGACTTTACTGTGGGCACAAAACCCCTGGAGATCTTATTTCAAAAGCAACCTCTGATTCAGAGGTCTAGGGTGGGACCTAGATTCAGCATTTCTGATCTGCTTGCACATGATGCTACTGCTGAGGCTGGTCCATGGTTCCCATTTTGGGTAGCAAAGCTCCAGAGCTCACTTTGTGTCCTCTCATAGATGATGCTGTCTCACTGGGTAGTAGTGGCTCACTTATTTATTTGCCTCCCATGCTCATCTGTGAGTACCTTGAGAAAAGGGCATGTGCCTTTCTCAGCTCTGTATCCCTAGCAGCTAATGTAATGCCTGGTTCCTCAGTAGATGTTAATTGGAGAAATTAAGGAAGGTTCAAGTTTCTAGTAACTGGGGATTCCTAAGCCTAAGGAAGACAAGGTTCATATGCAATATCTTAATAAAAGATAATTTGAAAAGCAGCATACTACAGGTTCAGGTGAGGGCAAGGCAGAGAATGGTACAAGGTAGAGTAATCAGGGAATTATTCTTAAGGTGGAGACATATGGAGTGGTGAAGAATAGCAAGCAAATGCATTTCCAGTGACAGGAATCGCTTGAAAATTCTATTCCCCCCACTCCTTACCCCTTCTCTGTCCTTACCCATCTTCCTCCCTCCTTCCCTCTCTCTCTCTCCCCTTCTCTGCCTTCCTTCCTTCTTCCCTTTTTCCTTTCTCTGACCTAGGCTGACCGCACACTCATTTTTTAATCTTAGCAAGAGAAAAACTTGCTTCATGAATGGCTATGTTCATTTCCTTCCTCAGTTTCATTTACCCAGCTATCCATCCATCCATCCATCCATCCATCCATCCATCTTTCCTTCTAACCATCCTTCCTTCTAACCATCCTTCCTCCCTGCCTTCCTTCTATTCATCCTTCCAACCATCTATCCACTCATCTACTTCCCAAAAATCCATCCATCAACTTATCCATCGATTTATCCATGTGCTTTCTTGCAGATCCTTTAGACATCACTGTCTCAGACAAGAATCCTACGAAGAACTTGGTTCAGATTTCCACCTTTTCTCCTACCACCACCAAGGCCCAGAGCACACTCCTTACCAGTCCCAGGACTGTGACCCAACTCTTACCCAAATCAACTGCTGATATTTCCTCTCCCGGCTTTGGGGTCCACATCACAAATGTGACGGATGTTACCAGCTATGGTTTCAGGTCTCTGGGCCTCCTGGTTTGATTCCAAGTCCATCTGCTTAAGATGTGGGAAGTGATGGTTAGGGGAGTGGGCAGGGCAGAAGCAGACTTGAGTCTACTAAGTCTGGTGAAAGTTCCCTGGGGAGGAAGAGGGTGGTGCTAGAGGAGGAGGATGCTGTTGATGAGGCTGCCCATCTCCTTGGTTCACCCTGTTTCCTTGCTTACTAGAGGAGTAAGGAGAGGGAAAAGATGTCTTTGCCGAATCCCACTGGGTCTTAGCCAACCCCACCATCCTAATGGTATAGTGGAGTGAAGGACCCTGGATTCTAATGCCAGCCACATGGGTTAGCTGTGTGACTTTGGGTGAGTCATGAGGGTTCTATGGCTTGTTTCCTTATCTTTAGGGAGGCTAGAAAATGCAGAGCTGGAAGTGATAATCTAGCCCAACTGCTCTTGGCAGCTGTTGTGTGTTAGGATTACCTGGAGTGCTTGCTTTTGCTTTGTTTTGTGTTTAATACTGATGCATGTGCCCTCCTGTAGACCAATAGATCAGGATTTCTGGAAATGGGGTTGGTCTCAGCATTGTTGGTGAGATCTTCAGGAGATTTCTTAATGTGCAGGCAAAGCAAAGAACCATTAACTTTGCATGCATACCCTTCTTTACAGTTTATTATTAGATGTTGATTTATCTCTGAAAGTGTTTATCATTAAATATTGAATTGACAGAGAAATATGTATCCATATTGCCATTAATCTAACATGTCTGATCTCCACATTCTCTTTCAGTCTTTATTCATGTTCATACATATTTAATATAGCAGTAATTCTAATTATAAACATTGCCATTATTTTTCTATTTTAAAACTATTCTTTGATGTTGCTATCTAGACTTCATGATTATAATTAAAACAAATGCATCCTTTTCTAGCAATGAAAAAGCCATTACTTACATCTTAATTTGCTTGTCTTTAGACACTGGGATCGTTTTAATTTTTTTATAGTATTGATAACTTTGAGATGAACATTTTCACAGATTGTCTTTTTTCTTTTAAATTACTCATTCATTTTTTTTTAAAAAGATTTTATCTATTTACCCGACAGAGAGAGATCACAGTAGACAGAGAGGCAGGCAGAGAGAGAGAGAGGGAAGCAGGCTCCCCGCTGAGCAGAGAACCCGATATGGGACTCGATCCCAGGACCCTGAGATCATGACCCGAGCCGAAGGCAGCGGCTTAACCCACTGAGCCACCCAGGTGCCCCATCGTTTTAATTTTTTTATAGTATTGATAACCTTGAGATGAACATTTTCACAGATGTCTTTTTTCTTTTAAATTATTCATTCAAAAGAAATTCCCTTAGAGAATGTGAACATTTATATTGCTTTGTATACATATTGCCAAGTGGTTTTCAAAGGTTGCAAACAATTTGTGTTGTGATCCATAATGTAGAAGAGAATCAGTCGTCACTACAAGGATCTTTTGCCCACAAGGATTTAGTACTTGGAAAATATTCCTGCTAAGTTGGACATGAATTATCACGTGCTTTCATTTCTCTCCTGCTGTGGACTAGGAGCTCCATGAGGGTAGAGGCAGAACTTCTCCACCCCACCCACCCCAAATAGTTGTTTTGCTGACCCCAGTGTCTGGTACATAGTAGGTGCTTATTAAATCTTTGTGGACTAAATAAATGATCTGGTGAGAATCAACATTTTTCTTTTCAAGTTACTTTGATTTTTCCAGGATGTAAATTGAGAGTACCTACTTTGGCCCACATTGCTACTAGAGGCTGCCCCTGGCCTATTAACTTTTTTTTATTAACTAATATGAACTATTCTATCAGTCAGAATCCAGCCAGGGAAGCAGAAGTCACTGAGATGTTTGAAAAAGAAATGTTTCTTATAGGGAGTTATTTGCCTCCGCAATGAAAGAAGTGAGCTTCCAATCTGGGCAGGGGTGGGATGGGGGGGCACTTCAGAGGAAGCCACCATCACACTGTGTTAGGGTGGGTTCCCTGGAAACAAGCAGTGGGAAAAGTCTTGTACAAATGTAGGAAGTGATCCCAGGTAAATCCATCCCAGAAGTGAGACCAGGAGAGAAGGAAGCTTAGCAAGGGTGTCATTACCAAGCTGAGTCACGCAGCGGGGAACTTTGGGGCTCAGTCCTGCAGGGGACTTCTGGGGGACCCATGGGACTTGTCTATATCAGAGGCTGGGGAGCTGGAGTATTTATACTCCCAAATTTCCAGTCCCCTGTTAGGGGCAGCCCAGGGGCACATGAATTCCCAGGTACTGGGATGGTGGGGGTGGTTCTGGAAGCTTGTGCTCAACCTCTAGAGGGGTACCTGCTGGCCCTCAAGAGTGGACACACTCCAGGAGCTTGGCCCATGAAAATGTGAAAGGGTTGGGAGGACAGGGGAGACCCGAAAGTCAAGGTAGCCCAGTGGAGCTGGGGCCTTGGGCCCATGAGCTGAACGTGCCCTGGAGGGTGCTACTGTAGCCACAAATGGCTAGGAGCTGTCAGGGGCTGAATTTGACCAGCCGGTGACGCGACATAGTTCCAGGTGATGGAGGAGATGGAAGACAGGGAGGGAGGTGTCACAAGCCAGAGGAAGGGTGGGGCCTTCAGTGTAAGAGGAGCCTCTGGCACTTCCTATCGCCATTCTGTCATTTCTCTCTCTGCGACCTTGCACATTTGCTTTTACGTTTTGTATGGGCAAATGTGTTGATTTTTAAATTATTGCTTTGCTTTATTCTTTCATATGCTTAACTCTATTTCCTGGAGACATCTCTAGGGTTTTTTTTTCCATTTTATTTAAATCTTTATTCCATCTTGGGGGGGTTGTATTTTGTTAAATGGTATAAATTGTACAAAAGATGATTTTTTCTTCATATTACGATCCAGATACCATGAGATTATTTACTAAACAATCCTTGCCTACCTCCTGGGCTGCCAGATTTCCTTAGATGTTAAATTCATACGTAACATTAGGTCAAAATCTATGCTTCTCTTTGTTTTGCTGCCATCTGTTTCTTTTTTTGCCCTGTGTCTTATTATGCAGATTAGTTGTGCTGTAATCTATTTCCATATTGCTGAGTCTAGACAGGCCATGTTTCCTCACTCATGGGTATCTCTTATGGTATCCACTGATGCTTTCTCGGGACTTTTAGAATCATTACGCTAAAATCTGTAAAAATTCGTGATAGGATTTGGGCAAGGTTTGGATTCTTCTGTTTATAGATGGGGAAACAAGAGGCCAGAGTGGTGAGATGGTTCTCCCAGGAAGTAGGCCATGTTGCGAGGACTAGAAACCAGGCTTCCTTGCTGCCATCCTGGTGAGGAAGAGGAGCTCAGGCAGCCTGCCCTTTCTCTCGGATGCTTCCTCTGGATATGGGCTCCATGCACTTTACTAAATATATTTCCAGTTAGTAGTTTTAGGTAATGGACACACTAAAGGCACAGGGCTAGTCAATATGGGGACAAGAGCTAGAAGGGCCGAAGCAGATAAGAGAAGGGGCATGAAGGACTTCTGTAAACACTCAGGTGTGAGTTGTACCAGCACTAACAGCAGCTGACATCTCTTCTTTTCCCTAGGGTTCCTACGATCAACATCATCATTCTTGTGTTGTGTGGACTCCTGAGCAAGAGCTTGGTCTTCACTGTCCTTCTTGCTGTCACGCAGAGGTCATTTGGACCCTAGGCCAGTGAAACCATGAGAATGACCTCTGACCTTCAGTTACATCCCTCTGGCAGTTGTTCCAGAGGAGGGGCGTGAGGGGAAAGGCAAGGAGGAGCAATGGCATGAGTTGAATCTGTAACACAGATTATTTCTAAGGCTCATGTCTCACCTCAGCCCTATCAGCTTCCCTCACTACACCAATAACCTTGGGTGTGTGTTTTGCTCCCTCTGAAGAGAAGACACAGCTACAGACATGCCCATTCCACTAGTGGCTTGGGATTTGCCTTAAATAAAGACAGAGTCCAATGTTCTTCACTGTTGCTGTCGTGTGGTGGTTGTGAGGTACAGAGGGCACGACCACTAATGCTGCCCTGTACTTGGCCTGGGCCATAACGTTTTGGCCTGACCTGGATAGAGCTCTTACTAAAGAAGCATCTTGTTCTCCCCATCCCTGGACCTTCCTCTCCTCTAGAATCAGATGCTTGGGTTTCTCTCTTCATCTGTGGCCATCTCCTACATTCCCAGAGAAGGGGTTTGAAAAGCACAGAATGAGGAGAAGACAAGACACTCTCTCTCCTTCTGCTCCTCCCCCTGCTCTCTTTCTCTCTTTCTAAGATAAATATATGAATCTCAGAGGAAAATAAAAGATAATCTAACTGGTGAAACCAGGAGGCAACACACAGCTGAAGCCACAGCTGAGGTCATAGCAGAAGACAGTCAATGGGTCTGATCACCGGTTAGAATTCTGCACCCAATTCCTGTGTGTGTGTGTGTGTGTGTGTGTGTGTCTTTGTGTGTGTGTTCACACATGTGAATGTGCCCGTGTTTTGGGAAGGGGTGGTTTTCCCACACCAACAAACCAGGTAGATGTTCTGTAATTTAACTCAATTCTAATACTATCTACCCAAAGCTGCACCAGATTTCATAGACTGGGGGCTCAGTTCCATAAGACTCCCCCTCCCTATCTTTAGATGCCGTTGGTGAGCACTTGTGCTTCTGACCCACCTACTATAGGAGTTCCCAGATCCCCTCCTTGGGTTCAATTATTTTGTTAGAGCAACTTGCAGAACTCAGAAACATTTCACTTACCAGATTATTGGCATTTTATGAATAAATAAATAAGGTGAGGTCCTGAACAGAAGGGTTTCTGTCCCCATGGAGTTTGGAGCCCAGCACAGTGGCACATCGAAATATTCTGGTTTCCCAGCCTGGAAACACTCTGAATGCTCTCCTTTTTTGTTTTTGTTTTTTTAAATGGAAGCTTCATTATATAGGCATGATTGATGAATTAATCAGCCATTGGTGACTGATTCAACCTCCATCTCCTCTTTCCTCCCCAGAAATCAGGGGGTGAGGTCGAACTTTCCAACGCTGTTTTCAAGGTCGGTTCCTCAGGCAACAGCCCCCATCCTTCTGGTATTTCCAAAAGTCGCCTCACGGACATAAACTTAGGTGTGGTAGAAAGGGGCTTTTTAGGAACAACACAGTCATGTCACATTTATGGCTCTGAAGTGCTTTTAGGAACTGAGGACAAAAGACTAAATATGACAGAAGAAGGTCCCACTGCTCTTACAGCTCAGGAAATTTCATGGATTTTGGGAGCTGTGATCCACAACTACAGATGAAGTCCAAATATATGTGAGAGATATATTTTAATTATCTGAATGACCAAACACATATTTCTTAATAATTCACAATATCACACAACCTAGCGATGTTGCCATTGGTGCCACTGCCCTTGGACACTTGAAGCCACCACATCCTTGGCACCATGATATTCCCAGACTCTCAATGCTTAAATTTCTTATGTGTCAGTCATCTCCAACTGGCCTTACACCTTGCATCACACCTTTAGGATCCTGAATCCTAGGAGGAATCTTGCATTTGCCCAAGCTTAGGTCAAGGATATGCCTGGCACTTAGATGCAGGAGAAATATTTGCCTCCATACTCAGTAGTAGAGGAAGTAGCACTCTGTACCCTAGTGAGACCTGGGCATTGAGGCATATCCCCCAGGTGTAGAAGGTATTGGGTCCTGGAGAGCCAAAAGGTGACAAATATAACTGATCTGTCGTAGTTATTTCTAGTACCATCATGTTTGTGGTCTCCATCCTCTGCCTAGGCTGGGAGTTCAGGGAACTATACACCTTACGTCTAGGATGAGTACCCGAGGAACCACTTTTTACAGGTATCCCCTCTTTGGACCACTTGCCTCAGAATCCCCTGGGCTGGTAGTTGAAATGCAGATTGCTGAGCTTTCCCAGACCTAGCAAATAGGAATCTCTGGGGGTGCAACTCAGGCATGTAAATGCTTGCCAACTTCCTGAGTGATTTAACCACATGCCTATACTTGAGAACCACAGTATGGAGCAAGAGTAAAGAGGGCAAGTCATCAGCAAGGTTTGAGGTCTGTCTTGAAGGACAGGACAAATTTGGATGCACAGTGTCATTCCAGATGGGGGAATGGCAGAGGGGTTTCAGGATGTAGTGGTCAGTGGTCAAGGATGGGAAAGTCCTGGTGACCTGAGGAAATGAGTGGAGCAGAGGTAGGACATCAGATGGGTGGGTCCAAACTGCTATGGTGGAGAATGGGGAGCTCTCCAGTGTTGACCAAAGGGGTTGTGACGTAATGGAAGCAGGAAGGAAGATGTCACAAGGGCAGTGATCACTCTTTTCTCTTCTGCATTTTCCTGAGCTGCTCCCTCTTCACACTTCCCTTCTGAGTTGCTAAGTAATAGTCAAGCCTCTCAGGGTACATGGAAAACAGTCCTGTGGGGGCAGCATCCTCCAGCATCTGGAAGAGCCCTGGGATGCCCAGGACCCAGTGGATCCTGGGACTGGGTTAGAATGGAGGGGACAGGGCTATGGGGGTGGCCATGGTTGCTGCTGCTGTTTTTCTGGGCCTCAGGTAAGGAGATGCAGGGGGAGGGATGCGGATGGCTAAAGGGGTATCTGTGAAGAGGGGTTTCTCTCCCTTCTTTAGAAGGGACTGGATGGGATCAGGGTGTATGCTAGACTCAGGAAAGAGACATGAAAGTAATGGATACACCTGTCCCAGCAGGAACTGGGTGATGAAACAATATGGAGGTTCCTCTAGTGCACTGTGAAGTTGAGAAATTATGTGAAGTCATCCAAACAACCTCTCATCACTATTCTGATTCCTGGGAGATGTAAAGTGTAAGACAAAGTCTCTCCTTAAAAGAATTAGGCACTGAGGAGGCATGAATAGAAGGAAAAGGTAAATTAAAAAGGGGAAAGTCACGGCATGAAGACAAAAATACAGCGGAAGTCCCTGTAGCAATGCCAGAGAGGCCATGTGGAAAAGAGGTGGAAGGTTCTGGAATCAGACAGAACAAGGTTCAAATCCCAAATTCAAATATGCTAATTCTACATTTGTGACCTTAGGAAGTCCTTCAACCTCTCTGAGCCTCAGTGTCCACATTTGCAAATAGCACCTATTCCATATTTATTTGTATATGGTACCTACTTCAGAGGGTTGTCCTAAGAGTTAAGTAGCAGACTGATGTAAAATTCTTAGGTTCAGTATTTAGGGCATAGTAGGTGGCTTAATAAAAGTTTGGTGGATGATGATGGTGGTGATGGTGCAAGCAGGTGCAGGGTGATTAGTGGTAGCGAGGGTTGAAAGGTAAAAGAGATTAGTGCAGGTGGAATTGTTCATGTAGACTCTACTCTGGGATCAGAAGGGACAGATGTGGGTGGAGAGGAGTGGGGAGAGCATTCAGCTGGGGGATGGCAGGGGCTAGTATGAAGTACCGTGTACTGGAAAGCAAGGGACCTGTCTGGGGAAGCATGAGTAGAATAGAATGTGGGCTGTAAAACTAGCTCAGTTCTTTTTTACTTTTTTTTTTTATCATTTTATTAAAATTTTCCTATTTACAAAATATAGAAAGAATAGCCACCATAAACTTATTACCTAGATTCAGACATCCAAACATAATTGATATTTTGCCCTATTTGCTCTCTATATATGTACATTACTGATTTTTAAGTATACATATTATATATTTTTTATATATATTTATTTATAAAACTGCTGAATCATTTCAAAATAATTTACAGAAATCCTACAAAACAGGAACCAACAAATGTTGGCGAGGATGTGGAGAAAGGGGAACCCTCTTGCACTCTTGGTGGGAATGCAAGTTGATACAGCCACTGTGGAAAACAGTATGGAGTTTCCTCAAGAAGTTAAAAATAGAGCTATCCTATGACCCAGCAATTGCACTACTTGGTATTTACCCCAAGGATACAGATGTAGTGAAAAGAAGGGCCACATGCACCCCAATGATCATAGCAGCAATGTCCACAAGAGTCAAACTGTGGAAGGAGATGAGATGTCCTTCAACAGAATGGGTAAAGAAGATGTGGTCCATATACCCAATGGAATATTATTCAGCCATCAGAAAAGATGAATATCCACCATTTGCATCAACATGGATGGAACTCGGGATTATGTTAAGTGAAGTAAGTGAAACAGAGAAAGACAATTATCTTATGGCTTCATTCATATGTGGAACATAAGCAATAGCACTGCTTTGAGCACTGAGGACTGCAAGGGACGGGAAGGAAATCTGAAGAGGGGAGAAATCAGAGGGAGAAGAACCATAAGAAACTATGTACCCCTGGGAAACAATCTGGGGGTTTCAGAGGGGAAGAGGTAACAGGCTGATGAGTACTAAGGAGGACAGGTGCTATCATGAGCACTGAGTATTATACCTAACTAATAAATCATTGAACACCGCATCAAAGACTAATTATGTACTATACAGTGGCTAACTGAACATAATAAAAAAATAATAATTAAAAAAATCCCAAATTACTCATAAATGTTTGTTGGAGCTCCTAATACTTCTGATCTATGACCTTGTATCTGCACTGGGGTCTGCAGATGTAGGGATGGTGGAAGAAACATTTACTCAGTGAAGCCCTTCAACTTCTCATTCCAGGATTCCAAGCTGTAGGTGAAGGGGAGAGACAAAAATGCCTGTTGGGAGGAAAGAACTGAACATCGTATTCTACTCCTCCAGCCTAAAGGCCTGGCAGTGGGAGAGGAGCCAGGGTCCCCCGGAGACGCTGGTGCACATGAACACTAGGAGCAAAGACCTAAACTGGGCCCAGGCCGGAAAATACCTCCTGAAGCATTATCCCAGGGAAGCTGTATGCAAGGTCACAGTGACAGAGCTCTGGCGGAAGGACTTGGAGCTGTACCAGTGGGTAAACGACCTCTTACCTCAGAACCCCCACGTCCTGTCCAAACAGATTCGGTTGATAGAGTACAAAGGTGAGAAGCAGCGAGACCCAGGACAGGAAAGGGGTTTTGTGGAGGATGACCTCAATACAGGCTGGGGCCCCATCTGCTAGGAGGGCTGCTTTGGAGAGATGGCGCAGAGTAATGGGAAAACCCCCAGGCCCCAAATCAGGGAAGACCCTGGGTCTTCCACACTCACATTTTGTGAGTTGGAGAAAGCTGATGGCAGCTTCATATTCCTTTTCTCTGGTAATTGGGGAAAACTCTAGGCTAATGTGGCTAAAGAAACTGAGTCTAGTACAGATTGCTCCTGCCCAAAGGAAATATTAGTCTCACAGGGGAGACAAAACATAATCTCCTGGAAAGGGTACCTGCAGTAAATGACTGAGTTTGTACTGAAGCCAGTTGGACTGATTTTTAGTTAGGTTAAAACAAACGAACAGAGGCTTCTTTCCAGAATGGCCTTGGCCTCCCCAGAGATAAATGGACATTCCCTCAGGGCATTGGGGGGAGCTCTTCTTGATTCTTCTTGACTTTTTCTTCGGTGATCCAGGTGGAGAAGGGTATGGCAGTTGCTGACCACAGAAAGAAACTTAATATACTGGGGCGGGGGGGATACATGGAGGTGATGGATGTTGTCCACCCAACCCACAGTAGGAAGGAAGGCCTGAAATGAGAATTTAGGAGTATAGAAGATGGGCTGGGGCAGGGTGGGGGAGGGGAGGCGGGCAGGAGGGAGGTTCCCTGCCTCATGAACAAGCTCCAGGTCAGGTTGGAGGCAAAAGCAGAAGGATCCTTGTGGCAGGCGAGTGGTTCACTTGACTGCGATGGGCTGGGAGGACATGGGTGCTAAGAGCTAAAAGATTAGACCAAGCTCAGTGGACGAGACTCCAGAGGCTGAGGCCAGCTGGATGTCACAGAGATATATAAGAATGGAGTCAGGAAACATAGGTTCCAGGGCTTGTTTTGCCGGCTGAGTGACCTTGGGCACCTGTCACCCTGTTCCTTGGGGGATTGGACTGGTTGGTATTGAATACTCCTTCTACCTTTGACCTTTCATGACCCTGTGAATGTTTCTCTCCCAAACAGAGTATGTTTGAGAGTCCCTGGCAAGGATTTTGGGAGAGGGCTGCTCAGCATGGTAGAAGAAAGAGGTTGCTTTCTGGTTCAGAGTAGGTCAGCCGGGTTATGCAGACAGACTGGCAAGCTCAGGGATGCTGAGCCATCTTCAGCAAGCATTTCCTGGGCATTGAGTAGTAGCCTGTGTCAGTCAAGGCTCAGAAGGGCCTTATTCCTTGGCACAGTCACCTGTGGAAATACTTTACCATTCACTTGGTTTAATGGATTTTTATTTTTCTCATCTTTACCCATCCATTATGATCACTTCCCACAGGCATCCTCTTCATATATTTAATGTATACCCTTTCAATCTACTGTCCATATGTTTATTTTTCTTAAGATTTTTAAAAAATTTATTTGACACAGAGAGAGATCACAAGTAAGCAGAGCAGCAGGCAGAGATAGAGGGGGAAGCAGGCTCCCCACTGAGCAGAGAGCCTGATTCGGGGCTCGATTCCAGGACCCTGAGATCATGACCTGAGCCGAAGGCAGAGGCTTACCCCACTGAACCACGCAGGCACCTCTGTCCATATGTTTATTTTTATCTGTGTAGATCATTGACAACATGTAGAATTGATTTTATGTGCCTTGTTTCATATACATTTCATTTTATTGTATAAAAAATGTACACTTGGGTGGAAAACTGCATTGTCTCCAGAACATTCTTCCTTGTGTTCTCTGATTCTGGGAGAGGTATTTTATAGTTTTGCAAGTTGCAGGTAAGTGGTAGACATGCAGATCTGTCCTGTCTTCCTTCCCCTGCTGTGGAGGAAAATAAATCCCAGACTGGTTTGTTTTCCTATGCAATGTGTTTCAATATTCCTTTCCTCCATATAAATGTATGCTTCTTGACTTCCTTTTCTTATCAGTCTTAATGTTTGCCTGGTTTATTTATTTATTTATTGCCTGAGTACGAGTTAAAGAGAATCTTTAATTTTTCAACTGTATGGAAGTTGCAATTTAACCTTTTTTTTGAAAACTATAACTGTTTATAAATTTCACTCAATCGTTCTATTTTGCTTCTGAGACTGTCTTTGTTGCTCTATGTAAATCTAAATCTTCGATTTGTTTGCCTGTTATGTATGATTCCACGTAAGTGTTGAATTTTACTTTTCTGTTCCCCTTGTGATGGACACCTAACCTGCTTCAGCAGCTGACTATAAAAAGAAACAAACAAGCAAAATCCAGAAAAATGAAAAGCAGTCTGAATTAAATATCCTCATCATCTTCCTGGAGGACCCATGTAAGATTTATTTCTAGATCACATACCCAGGAGGCATAATGCAAATAAAGCAAGGGTTCAGAAACATATCCATATGTGTATTCACCCGATTATCACACAGGTGCCCCTGGAATTTAGGGGGGAAGGTTGGTCTTCCCAACAGATGTTGGTGGGTCTTTTGGATAGTCACCTAGGGGGAAAAAAGGCTTTTACCCTTCTCTCACACCACACACAATATGAACTAAAATGGATCATCGACCTAAATATGAAAGCTATAAACAATAAAGCTTCTAGAAGAAAACAGAAAATATGACCTTGGAGTAGGCAAATGTTTCTTCAACAGGATACAAAAAACAGTAACCACAATAGAGTATACGGTGAGGAGTTGGGCACTAAGTGTAGGGCAGTCACACATTTATTCCACATGGTAGTTCCAGAACTTTCTTACAGTCTCACCGATACTGAATCTTTTTTTTTTT
>PISX010018445.1:0-33092 GCA_004024625.1 Mellivora capensis
ACGTCTCCCTATCAGGAGTTCACGGACCATCTTGTGAAGACCCACACCAGAGTCTCTGTGCAGAGGACCCAGGCTCCAGCTGTGGCTACCACATAATTTTGTACAAGAAAAATAAAGTGAACTAACGCTTGCTAAAAAAAAAAAAGAAAGAAAGAAATTAGTGCAGACAATGAAAGAGATAAAATAATAGCTTGAGGGACATGCGAGGTTGAAAGAAAGTTCTTTTGTGTGGCTGAGAGAAAGAGCAGTGGGGAGGTAATGGAGCAAGAATCCAGAAGAAGGATGGGAGGAAAAGAAATAAAGAGAAAAAGACATAGACTTCATCAGTCTTACAAAAGAACGTTCTGCCTGAGGAGAGGGGATGCTGGAGGGATAAATGATAAGAATATAGAGACATTTCGAAAGATGATAAACTGAAGTTCTTGAAGTTTGTGCAGGGGAACTTCAGTTTCCGGAGGAGCAAATAGCACAGTCCAGGGGTGGGAAGCATGGAACCTTCTGTGTTGTGGGTGACTCCGTAGGGTGACTCACACATTCTAGCCCCCCAGCTGGCTTACCTTCCTATAGGACATATGATACCCAGGCCAGATTTTACCTACAATGACCTGAGAACCAGGAATTGTTTTCATGTTTGTTTGTTTGTTTTCACTGTGGTAAATTATACCAAACATATTATTTACCATTTTAAAGTATACAATTCAAGGCGTTAAGTACATTCACAAAGGACCCCCATACGCTTATTTATCATGGAAGTTACCTGTCTTTGAGGTGATGTGGATGGGCCTGTAGAAAAGGAGGGGGAATGTTCTAGACACGGAGGTAATTATTCAGAATTCTAATCTCAGTTAATTCTGTGTATATGCTGAGGAAGTCACTTCACTGAGAGCTGCTCCCCTTTCTTCCAGCCAGCATTATGCTCTTGAAAAAACAAAGTGCTCAAATTAGAATGCTTGCTTTATTGTTATTCGTGCGTGCTCTCTATTTTCCCACACAGCCGTGCAGGTGAGTAATCCTGACATCAACACACACACACACACACACACACACACACACACACTCCTTGTATCAACAAGGAATGCACATGATGTTCAGAACCCTTCTTTTTTTTTCTATATGATTAATCTCTCTATTATTAGAGATTTTCTTCCTGATTTGAACATACTAGTCCTATTAAGAGACTATTTCTTAACATTGCTATCCCCTGGTCCCCTCTCCCATAAAAAGGAAATTTTTCCAGTCTTACTCCGCGTGAGAGAAGTTGGGATAAGGAAATGATGGAGGAACAAAGAAACCGATTTAAAATAGAATAAAGGGGAAAACAGCATGCACTTCCTAACAGCTGGCAAGATGTCTCCTGAAATCAGAACAGATGAAACAAGACCCAGAAAGCTGGAAATAGTCCTAAGTGAGAGGGCGGGAGGGAAAATAAGAGGTCAGAGAAAGCACGTTCTTGCTGAGGTGAGAAGGGGGTTTTCTCTCGCAGTCCAGACCCAGGAGACCGTGTCACTTGGACCCCAATATATTGTAGGCCGAGAGCAGCTGGTGCAATTGCTTATGTCCCAGCCAGCTCGCGACAGCAACATCAGACATCTGAGAAATAATTAGCTGCTTGCCCTTCGTTTTCTGCCGACGATTAGACAATTGTGGGTGCAATTATTTGTGTGTAACAACAGATAATTATTGCTAAAGAACTACCTGCCTTGTGAAAGGGAGCTAGATAGAAGTGGGGCCCCTTTAATGAGTTAGTGTTTAAAATCCGAGCACGGATATAATTTGATTAGTGGAAAGACACCCCTGGCTGCTTTGAAATGACATTTTTATACTTTAGCTCGTGCTCTCCCTAGCCCACCTGCGGGCCTCACGCAGCGTCATTGGCATAGTACAATTGTCATTAAACTCTGCGTGAGACAAGCCACCTCACAGCCAGACCGACCATGGATCCCAGCAGACCACAGGGGTTCTCGACAGCCAACACACAGAAGGCACAAATAAATGGCCCAAACACCGGCATCTTGCTAGAAATGTAAGGACGTCCAGCCACCAAAGGGCATCCAGCGTGGGGCCGGACGCCTGGAAGGGACACGTCGAATGCTTCCTGACTTGAGGCTCCCTCCGGCCCCCACAGCATTGACAGCACGCCCTTACTTTAGCCTCTCATGCTCTGTGTTTATCCCCCTCCCTCAGCGTCTTGCGAGCTATGATGGGGACAGACCCGTGCTATTTTCATCTTTTAGTTTCCTCAGCTTATTTCTGTCCCTGGTGACAGAAAGCAAACTCACACTAGCTTCGATCCAACAAAACGAAACAAAATGAGTGGCCAACGGAGGCCAAGGGCTCCTGGCAGGGCTCTGTTTTCTTGCTTCCAGCCTCTTCCAGTAAACGAGCCTCCTCCCCTCTGCTGCGGGTGGCTGTCCTCCCTGTACCAGCTACTGGGTCTTTCATCAGCCTGCAGAGGCTTGACTCTGGGCCTATCATTTACCTAGAAAGGTAACTTTCTAACTGCTGTCAGTCTCGTTTCTATCTCTGTAAATGAGGGAAATAAAAGCAATACCTACCATATTGGGTTATCGTAAAGGTGGAGTGAGCTAATAGATGAGAGGCAGTCACACAGAATGGCCCATCCATGGAACCTGGGTTAGTGTTTGTGTGTCTTTAAGGGAGGAGGCAGGAGATAGGTATGACCACAGACAATTCTGGGCTTATTAAACACCCTACCTTAGTGACCCCCAAAGAAAGAGGGAACAGTTCTATTTCCACATCCATCTAAACAGTCTGGGGAAAGGACTCTGATTAACCAAGTCTTGAGGGTTTACTGGATCTCAGGCACCATTTTAACTAATTCTGCACGGAATCTCCATTTATTTTCACCATGATATGGGTGCCATTTTTATCCTCATTTCACAGATGAGTGAACAAAGTCTTCCGGACATTTAGTGGAGAGTGTGCAGAGAAGGGCCACCTTTTTCTGTAAAGAGCTGGATAGGAGATATTTCAGGCCCAGCAGGCCATCTGGTCCCCATCACGGCTACTCGACTGTGTTGGAGCGTGAAAGCAGCAGCAGACAATATGTAAACAAACGAACATGGTTGTACTCATATAAAACTTGTCATCAGAATTCGAATTTTATAATATCCATGTGTCAAGAAATACCATTCTTCTTTTGATTTTTCCCCCCAATGATTTAAAAATATAAAAACCGGGGCGCCTGGGTGGCTCAGTGGGTTAAGCCTCTGCCTTCAGCTCAGGTCATGATCCCAGGGTCCTGGGATTGAGACCTGCATCGGGCTCTCTGCTCAGCGGGGAGCCTGCTTCCTCCTCTCTCTCTGCCTGCCTCTCTGCCTACTTGTGATCTCTGTCTGTCAAATAAATAAAATTTTAAAAATATATATATAAAAACCATTCTGAGCTCAAGGGCAGTACAAAAATAGGCAGCAGGCTGGGTTTGGCCCTTGAGCTGTTGTTTGCTGACTGACAAGTCACTCGCTCAAAGAGGCACAGCTACAAATGGCGGACCCTGGCCTTAGGTCCAGGCAGCGTGACTCTGGAGTCCCCATACTTAACCACATCAGCCTCTCGTTGTGTAAAAATGTATTATTGTTGAAGAATTGAGTCAATGAGACTGGAAGAAAACACTTAAGACTTTGAAATAAGCAGAAGAGACTACTGGACAGGCTCTCAGTGGAATGCCAGAACCTCCAAGGATGTGGCTTGGCCATTTCATGCGCGCTCTCTCTCTCCAAGCAAGCTGATAGCTCTGTAAATAATTCCTGATTATAGATGTGCTGGTAAATTCTGTCTGGTGGAGAACCAACCCTGTTCCCACCGTGAAAAATCAGTTTTGTATCCACTAGTAAATTCTTTTCAATATTTCTCATCTCTAGGGGTGCCTGGGTGGCTCAGTTAAGAGCCTGCCTTTGGCTCAGGTCATGATCTCAGGGTCCTGGGATTGAGCCTCGTATCGGCGCTCAGCAGGGTGACTGCTTCTCCCTCTCTCTCTCCCTCTACCCTCCCGCCCCTGCTTGTGCTCTCTCTCTCTCAATCACTCTCTCTCTCAAATAAATAAAATCTTTAAAAAGTAAATTTCTAATCTCTAAATATGTCTGTTCTTTGGCTTCTTTGAGCTGGTTGTAACATCTGCTTGGTTCCTTCAGTAAGTCATGAGTTAAAATGAAATCTTTAACCCATATTTTATTTGTTATCTGAATGAGAGCCAAGATCTTACCTTTTTAAAAAATTATCCTTTAGCAGCTTTAGTGGCCCTCCAGGAGGTGCCCAGTAGACTCACCTGACAGCCAGGTAAGCTCCACTCACAGAAATGGTGCATCTCCCATGCAGTGTAAATCCAGGCACATCTTTTCTTGAGTTCTAAAGGTAAACTGAAAGTGGCAATAGAATTCAGTGTGCTTCCTGGTTTTCTAATTTTAATTTGATCTCTATTCATTTTGTGTTTTGATTTGTTCAGAGCCAATAAATTTTTCCCCAGTGGTGACAGCATGACTGGGAATTTAGTTTATGGTCTAACTATGTATTGATTTTGTAAAGGGATTATAGGATTATAGAGATCTATTCTCTGTTAGGTTGTTTGTTAGTCCTTCTTATGCTTGTCTATTTGACTACTTTCTGCTAAATCAGAGACAGAAAGAGATTTGAATATGCTAGACTGCTGGTTGTGAAGATAAGGCCAGGGGGCCACAAGCCACAGAGTGCAGGTGGCCTCTAAAAACTGGAGAGGGCAACAAAATACATCCTCTCCTAGAGCTTCCAGAAGGAATGCAACCTCTGGGTTTTTCTCCTAAAGATCCTTTTCAGACTTCTCAATTTCAGAACCATAAGATCATAAATTTATGTGATTTTAAGCCATAAAATTTGTGATAATTTGTTACAGTAACAATAGGACTCTGATACAGACTCTTTAAGAATATATCCTTCTTGGGGTGCCTGGGTGGCTAAGTCGGTTAAATGTCTGCCTTTGGCTCAGGCCACTATCCCAGGGTCCTGGGATTCAGTCCCACACTGGGATCCTTGCTCAGCGGGAAGCCTGCTTCTCCCTCTGCCTGCCATTTCTTTGCTTGTGCTCTCTCTCTCTATCTCTCTCTCTGACAAGTAAATAAATAAATCTTTAATAAATAAATAAATAAAAGGGCGCCTGGGTCACTCAGATGGTTAAACATCCGCCTTCAGCTCAGGTCATGATCCCAGGGTCCTGGGATCGAGTCCTGCATCAGGCTCCCTGCTCAGCCAGGAGCCTGCTTCTCCCTCTCCCTTTACTGCTCCCTCTGCTTGTGCCCTTTCACTCTCTTTCTCTCAAATAAATAAATAAATAAAATCTTTTAAAAAGAGAGAATAGGGGCACCTGGGTGGCTCAGTGGGTTAAAGCCTCTGCCTTTGGCTCAGGTCACGATCCCAGGGTCCTGGGATTGAGCCCCGCATCGGGCTCTCTGCTTGGAAGGGAGCCTGTTTCCCTTCCTCTCTCTCTGCCTGCCTCTCTGCCTACTTGTGATCTCTGTCAAATAAATAAATAAAATCTTTTTTTAAAAAAAGAGAGAGAATATATCCTCCTTTCTCAGGATATAATTGGGGCAATCTATTCCAACTGAGGCCTGCAAAGTCATTTTTGAGAACGACATTTAATTGGGCATTGCAAGCATTTTTAAGGAAAAGGAAAGACAATAAGGAAAAATGTAAGGCTTTGAAATAAGATACCAGTGGATATTCTTTCAGCAAAACGCTGGAGCCACCAGAAACTCTCTGGCTCTATAGGGACATGAACTGTGTTGTTTTTTTTTTTTTATTCTTTTTTTTTTTTTTTATTTCTTTTCAGCGTAACAGAGTTCATAGTTTTACACCACACCCAGTGCTCCATGCAATGCGTGCCCTCCACAATACCCACCACCTGGCTCCCCCACCCTCCCACCCCCCATGAACTGTGTTTTAACTAAGCAATTTTATAACTCTGTAAGGTCCAGAAAGTCAAGAGTAATACAAATATTTTTGTCCAGAGACATGCAAAGAAATTCTATCCAATGATGGAACAACAAAAGCCAGGTCTACATCTGTTTGCAAATTCATTTTGATATTCCTGATCTAGAAATAAGTCTGTTTGTTGGATTCTTCTATGAATCACTTGTAACATCTGCCTGATTCCTTCAGTAAATAATGAGTTAAATAGAATCTTTAATATATATTCATTCCATATCTGGAGGTTATAATTTAATCTTTCTTTTTTTTTTTTTTAAAGATTTTATTTATTTCCTTATTTGGAGAGAAAGTGAGAGAATGAGCGAGGAGAGTGGCAGAGGCAGAGGGAGAAGCAGATTCCCGGCTGAGCAAGGAGCCTGACACGGGACTCAATCCCAGGACCCTGGGATCATGACCAGAGCCAAGGGCAGACGCCTAACTGACTGAGCCACCCAGGCATCCCATGATTTTATCTCTTTTGAAAATTATCTTTTTCTAAGATTCTGCTGTTGTTAATATTCTTATATATGTTCCTTTAGGGAAACTCCATATTTTGTGCAGTCCATTTTATGGCCAGGTAGCTCTAATTATTAAAAACATACTTCGTTTATTAACTCAAAATTAGCATCCCTCTAATTTCACTTATTTGTCCCAAGAGTTAAATAAGATAATTCTAAAGATCTGTATTTTTATTTTTATTTTTTAAAAGATTTTTTCTATGTATGTGAGTAAGAGAGAGAGCATGAGCAAGGGAAGGGACAGAGGGAGAAGCAGTCACCCCACTGAGCAGGGAGCCCAACGAGAGATTTGGTCCCAGGACTCTGGGATCATGACCTGAGCCACAGGCAGATGCTTAACTGACTGAGCCACCCAGGCACCCAGATATGCTTTTTAGAATATTTAAAGATATGTGTCCATCTGGGCTCTGAGGCCCATTTCTCTACCCCAGACTTTCTTACTCTCCTGTCCTTTCTTTCCTGACCATGTCACTTAATTCATTTTCTTCTTTCTGGTTGCCATCCCTCTTGCCATTCAAAAAGTAACTTTTCTGCCAAAAAGACTGCAGAATCAGGAAAAGGCTTTCGATACCACGCTCCTCCAACAACATATGTATATGCACATACTCATTCACACACTCTTAAAAGAGTTCTAGCCAGAAACGCCTGGGTGACTCAGTCTATTAAGCATCTGCCTTTAGCTCAGGTCATGATCCCAGGGTTCTGGGATCAAGTCCCACATCAGGCTCCTTGCTCAGCAGGAAGCCTGCTTCTCCCTCTGCCCCTTCCCCTGCTCACGCTCTCTCTCACTCTCTCTCTCTCTCTCTGACAAATAAATAAAATCTTAAAAAAAAAAAAAGTTCTAGCCACTACAAGGACAATGATAAAACAGCAAAATTCAGGACATATTAGAAATACAAGTCATGGGTGCCTGGATGGCTCAGTCAATTAAGGATCCAATTCTTGATTTCAGCCTAGGTCATGATCTCAGGGTTGTAAGATTCAGCCCCTGGACAGGCTCCAAGCTCAGCGTGGAGTATGCTTGAGATTCTCTCTCTCTCTCTCTCCTTCTCCCTCTGCCATACACTCTCATTCTCTGTCTCTGTCTCTCTCTCAAATAAATAAATATACATATATTTTTTTAAAAAGGGGAAAAGTACAAGTTGTATGTCCTACTCAGTCCTACCACTTCTGGCCCATTGCACACACTCCTAGTTTTCCTAGTTCTTGTCCTGCCAATCAGTTAGTCCCTACCTAGTGTGTTTGGATGAGAGGCCAGGCTAATCACAGAGATTGTCGTCCAAGGGAGTCTATGGTCACAATGACCTTGGTCTATTGAAATACTTTGTTCTGGGGTGCCTGAATGGCTCAGTTGGTTAAGCATCTGGCTTCAGCTCAGGTCATGATCCTGGAGTTGCAGGATCGAGTCCCACATCCAGCTTCCTTCTCAGTGGGGAGTCTGAGTCTGCTTCTCCCTCTGCCATTCACCCTGTTCATTCTCTTTCTCTCTCTCTCTCTCTCTCAAGTAAAATCAAAGGAAGGAAAGAGAGGAAAGGAGGGAGAAAGAAAGAAAGGAAGGAAGGAAGAAATGCTTTGTTTTACCAGAATCTGCCTCCAAATATGGAGCACCCCAGGAGAAGAAGTTCTTTCTTATTTCTTATTTCTTAGCCCCTACCCTCAAATGCATTCTGTGAGTTTCAGGCTATCCTGAATAGTTACCTCCTTGGGCTTACCTAGAATTTTCTGGTTCTTTCTCTGGTCTACTGTAGTGGTTTTCAAAGTGCGGTCCCCAGACCAGCAGTATTGACATCACCTGGAAGCTTCTTGGAAAGCAAAATTCTCAAGCCCACCCCCAACCTACTGCATCAGAAACTCTGGGGGTGAAGCCCAGCAACCTGTGTTTTAACAATTTCTCCAGGTAATTCTAATGCAAGTTCAAGTATGAGAACCAACCACCAACAGCATCTTTACCAGGAGGCAGAGGTCTGATTCTGCCCCATCGTCCACTTGGGGGCTAGTATCTTGGGACTCTGGCCACTTGTCAGAAGCCGCACTATGAGGCCTGTTTCCCTCCTCTGCTTCTCCAGGCTATCTTTTCCGCTTTTTTCTGTTGATAAGCCTTGTCCTGACTGGGCCGCCCACCAGGTTCCTCTTTCTGGCATGAGGATGAACTCAACTTTGGCACAGAAAGCAGAGCTGATGCACACACACCCCGAACAGAAGGAAGTCATTCCCAACCCAGTGCTCCAGCTCAGCACGTCCCCAAAGACATCCTCTCCCAACTGCGGCCCTTGTGGTATTGTCAGATAATAAGAAATATATATTTGGTCTTCCTCCCTAGTTCCTGGCACAGAACTCCCTAAACCTCAGCAATTTCCTAAGTCCTAGAGGAGAAAGGAACTTCTATTATAATATGTAGTATATGTATATGTATTATATTATAACTTCTGTTATAATATGTAGTATATGTATAAAATGTAGTATAATATATATAGTTATATTATATATAACGTTATATAATATATATAGTTATATATTATATAACGTTATATAAAATATAACTATATATATTATACTACATTTTATACTTTTTATACATTTTATACAATATATATAATATATATTATATATAATATAATAATATAATATGTAGTTTCTGTCCCCGGTTCCTGAAATAGCTCTGGAGTGTGAAATGTGAAAGGAGCATCTTTTATGATTTCTAATAAGCCCCTTCCTACCACAAATGAATTTATGTTAATAAGGTGACTTTTGAAAAGGATGGGGGCTGGTCTCCAGAGGAAGATGTGATTAGAGGGTCGGCCATGTGACTAGAGGCTTAGAACTTTTAGTCCTACTTCACCCGGCCAACTCCAAAGAGAGGAGTTGGGGAGAAGTGATTATGGCCAATGATTTAATCAATCATGCCCACCTAATGAAACCTCCAAAAAGTCCTAACGGAAGGCATTCGGACAGGTAGGGGAACACATCCACCTGCTGGGAGGGTGGCATGCCTGGAGAGGGCTTGCGAGCTCTGTGCACACCTCACCCTATGAATCTCTTTGATCTGGTTGGTCCCAAGTTGTATCCTTTATAATAAACTGGCATATGTAAATGTTTCCCTGCATTCTGTGAGCCATTCTAGCACATTATCAAACTTCAGGAGAGTCATAGGAACCTCTGATTTGGAGCCAAGTCAGACAGATTTGTGGGTAACCTGGGGACCCACTACTTGGGTTTGGCTTCTGAAGGGAGGGCAGTCTTGGACGCCTGGGTGGCTCAGTCTGTTAAGTGTCTGCCTTCAGTTCAGGTCATGATCCCAGCATCCTGGGATTGAGTCCCACACGGGGCCCCCTGCTCATCACGGAGCCTGTTGCTCCCACTGCTTGTGTGCATTCTCTCTCTCTCTCTCTCTCCCTCTCTCTCTCTCTCTCTCTCTCTTTTTGGCAAATAAATACACAAGATATTTTTTTTTAAATGAAGGGTGGGCAGTCTTGTGGAACTAAATTCTTAATCTGTGGGGTCTGACACTGTCTCAAGGCAGATAGTGGTTGAATTGAATTGAATTATAGGATACCCAGTTGGTGTCAGCAGAGAACTGGAGAATAGATGGGTGTGAGAAACCCACAATTTGCTGTCTTAAGTACTGTGAGGAGAGAGAGAAACGGAGTTTCATCCCTCCTTTCCCACTTCAACCCTACAAAATAGGAGAAGTCCTCCAGAACTATCCTCCCCGACAAAATAGCAATACTTATTATGCATTTCTGTGTTTTCTGGTTTCCCTAAAATGTGCATAGATTTTGTTAATGTAAGGAAGGGGGGAGCTGATTTTATTTTAAAAAGCAAAATTTAAAAAGTTGAGGCAATGATCCCAGTTTTGCAAGAAAGAAAGCCGCGTGCGCGTGTGTGCGCGCGTGTGTGTGTAAGACACTGGTGGTGGTCATTGCTGGTGCTAGGATTATAGGTGATTTTAATGCCTTCTCATCATTTTCTGACTCTACAAAAATCACTGAAGCCAGATACATCCTGCATAACAACCTCATATTCCTTATTATTTCATGATACCTCAATGATCCATCACATTGTAAAGAAATCATGAGTTTCTCACTGTCTTTAAGTCAAATAGACTTCTCTGAGGTCCAGCACAACAAATAATCTTCAAAACACTTTTCAGAGCCCCACAAATGAAAGTCTACAGAGTCAAGGATCTGGACCCAAATGGCGGCCCTGCAGCTGTATTCCCAGGATACTGACCAGCGCCCGACCCACAGACCGCGCTGAGTAAGTGGACATAGCACTCAGCAGCCTGTTTCCCAGAAGCTGTCCTCTTATTACACCATGCATGGATTTTGCTCTCCTTTTGGTCCAATTCAGTTGGCTTCTAAGGAAGGAAACCTCCCTCTCTGTTTACCAGGCAGGACTTAACACAGACGAATGCCTCATTCTTGAAGAAAGTGGTGGAAATTATATACACTTCATGGTCAGACAGACCAGGCACCAAATCTCAGCCTCCTGAGAACAACCAAAGTCGGCTCATCGGGGAAATTCTGCATACATCTGTGTACAAAGGTACCGGGAGTGGAGGTACCCGGAGTATCCAGCTGGGTACCTCCCAGGGGTTCTGTTTTCTCCTCTGTCAAATGGAGCTGGTAATTACTAGGCAGGGTTGCTCAGAGCCTTAAATCAAGGCCTCATGAAAAGTGCACAGTGCACAGAACATACCTAGGTGGTTGGCAGACAGCTATTTTTATTCTTATTGCTGTTGAATTTAAAGACAAATGACTACCCTCTAATGTTTTCTGAAATCTAATTGAAATCAACAAACACTGTCTGAGTCCCTATTTTATATCAGGTTCTGCACTGGGTATGGACATTCTGGATTAGGAAGGGGGGTATAAATCTGTTACTGTGTTCTTAGAAATCATCACCTATAGCTTTACAAAAGTAATGGTGTTTTCTTTGGCAATATCAGCCCGGAAATGGAGAGTCAAAGATACAGGGGCGCCTGGGCGGCTCAGTTGGTTAAGCATCTGCCTTTGGCTCAGGTCATGATCCCGGGGTCCTGGGATTGAGCCCCCTCATTGGGCTCCCTGCTCAGCAGGGGAGTCTGTTTCTCCCTCTCCCTCTGCCCCTCCTCCTGCTTGTGCTCTCTCCCTCTCTTTCAAATAAATAAATAAATAAATAATCTCTTTAAAAAAAGAAAACCTTTTTCTGACACTTGTTACAGTGGTGAGGAAGGCTATATGTAAGACTATTACAATGGAGATGTAGTAATAAGTTAGAGATTCAGCTCAACTCCACATACAGCGGAGACATCTGGGGACTTATAGCCAGTGAGCTGAGTGAGGGGTCAGTGGATGGAAAATTGCTAAGAGGAGACATGAAGGGTGGGATTTACCTGGATTCTTGCTCCAACTGGGCTGAGTGGCTGGGTAGGCCAAATCCAGGACTGGGGCCAAGGTTGAGGCCTCATGAAAAAGTCTCAGGAAAGAGGTGCCTGGGCAGCTCAGTCAGTTAAGCATCTGATTCTTGGTCTCAGCTCAGGTCTTAATCTCAGGGTTGTGAGTTCAAGCCCCACGCTGGTCTCCATTTTGGACTGCACAATGGGCCTGGAGCCTACTTTAAGAAAAAAAAGAAGAAAATGGCTAAGAGAACCTTCACTAATTTTTGGTCAAGGAGAGATTCTTTATCATAATGTTGCCTGTTTTGAAATGTGGCTTTTGGAACGGAACAATGTAGCATAGACCAATGCAGGGCCTAGAGGAACTATGTCCTTTCTTGAGTGGATGTTAAATTTCCCTACTGTGCACGGTTGACATTAGATTGCTGTGTAGTCATAGAACCCCATTCTGTGCCTGGCTTAGAATTAAGATCTCAGGCAAGGAGAGTATCAGGTGCTTTCTCACAAGAACCCTTCTCTTTCTGATCTATCCATCATCTTACTACTCAAATTATCTTTCTCAAATATAGACCTGAGCAACCTCTGATTGTCCACTGAGTAAATCTAGCCACCTCAGCATGGCACATAAGCCAGCACAACGAGATCGATTAGATTGAGGGAATTCCCCCAAATCTGAGAATCTCAGGTCTAATTCAAACCATCTGTGCTGAAGCAGAGTACTGGGGGGAGGGGGGATTCTCCAGAGAAATAGGACCAGTACCATAGATAGATAGATAGATCAATCTAAAGCGGAGATTTATTATAAGAACTCATTCATGAGGTGATGGAGACCAGTAGTCCCATCATCTGCCATCGGCAAGCTGGAGGACCAGGAAAGCTGGTGGTCTAATTTAGCCTCAGTCCAAAACCCTGTGAATTGGAGAGTTAATGGTGTAAGTTCCCAGCTGAGTCTAAAAGACAAGAACCAGGAGCTTCCATGTCCAAGAGCAGAAGATGGATGGACATCTCAGTTCAAGCAGAAAAAGCTAATTCATCCTCTTTCCACCTTTTTTTTGTTCAATTAGGGCCCTCCATGGGTTGGATGACTCCCACATTGGGGAGGGTCATCTGCTTTACTAACTTCACCTTTTCAAATGCTAGCCTCTTCTGAAAACACCCTCACAGACAACCCCCCCAGAAACTATGTGTTTTTTGTGGGGTTTTTTTTTTAAGATTTTATTTATTCATTTGACATACAGAGGTCACAAGTACACAGAGAGGCAGACAGAGGGGAAGGGGGAAGCAGGCTCCTCGCCGAGCAGAGAGCCCAATTCGGGGGCTCAATCCCAGGACCGTGAGATCATGACCTGAGCTGAAGGCAGAGGCTTAACCCACTGAGCCACCCAGGTGCCCCCAGAAACTATGTTTTACCAGCTATCTCGATATCCCTTCAGCCCCATCAAACTGACACATAACATTAACCATCACAGGAGGGGTGGCCTTGGAGTGCCTTGAGCGGGTAGCAGTGGGCTTCTATCCAAGGCCCCAGAGAAATCAGGGCACAGACACCATGAGCCATGTCATGGAGGGTTGTTGAGACCAAAACCAGTCAAGCGAGTCCTGAGGTGATCAGGAGTACTGGGTAAAGGCAAGTTAAACACTAACTCATGGTGAAGGGCGTTTCAAGGAATGGGGGTGGGGGGAGGGCAATGAATACATCCATCAAGGCAGGTAGGGAGTGGGTGAGGGGTTCTGGAGATGCAGTTGAGCTCCTACTGCTCAACCCCTAAAATGAGAGGCTTCCCCTCATTTTAGAAGCATGAGTCTGTGCGCACAGGACAGGTTTCATCACAAGTCCTGTCATCGTTTTGACAGAATGAGACGTTTTGAGTCTTTAAGACAGAAAACTGGAAAGTAGAACAGGGCAAATAAGGTCTTATCTCACGTGTCACCTCTGATGGGTCACTGGCTATGGGCATCCTGGTTTGAGAAGAATTCTGAACATGTGCTTTTTTTTTTTTTTTTAATTTGGCAGAGAGAGAGATCACAGGTAGGCAGAGAGGCAGGCAGAGGCAGAGCGGGGTGCAGGCTCCCCGCTGAGCAGAGAGCCCGATGCAGGGCTCGATCCCAGGACCCGGAGACCGTGACCTGAGCCGAAGGCAGAGGCTTAACCCACCAAGCCACCCCGGTGCCCCTGAACATGCACTTATGTTTAAAAGGATAAAGAATAAGAAACAAGGGACAGAAAGATAGAAAATAAATAAGGAACAAAAATACAAGTCCAAAGCCCAGTGTTGGCTTAGTTTTTGAGGATTGACTGACTGGATATATAGTAGTCTCTCCCTTATCTATGGGGGATACGTTCCAAGACCCCCAGTGGATGCCTGAGACTGTGGATAGTACCAAACCTTATATATACCATTTTCCCCTTTGCATTCATACCTATGATAAAGTTTAATTTATGAACTAGACACAGTGAGAGAATAATAAAAAATAAAAATAAAATAGAACAAATATCATATATTGTCATAAAGGTTATGTGAATGTGGTCTCTTTCTCAAAATATCTGATTGCACTGCATTCAGTCTTCTTGAGCTGATGTGAGATGATAAGACGCCCGCAAGATGACAGGAGATGAGGTAAATGACAAAAGAGTGTTAGGCTACTATTGACCTTCTGAACTCACATCAGAGTAGGATCTACTACTTCAGGACGTGGGTAACGGAAACTGAGAAGTGAAACATGGATGGTGGGGTTGGGGGAGTGGATTTCTGCACTATGCTTCTGGTCAAGCAGAACATTCACAGAGACACAAAAATGATCCAAGTCTCAGTCGGCCGACGTGACACCTGTGCGGGAGCGGGTCCATCTTGGGCCTGGAAATTCGTTTCAACAGAATGGACAGCCTTCCCTGTTCCACACTACGGTGATCGGCAGCCCGGTGACCCTAGCCTCACAAGAGCGTGTCATCGTGGGATGGAGTGCTTCACCACCGAAGGCTGCTACTGTGAGCTACCTGGGGCCTACAGTGGGTGTGGCCTCTGACAGGACGCTGAGGACAGTTTGCTGTCGCAGCCCAGGTGACAGCTTGAGAACCAGGGCCTTGATAGCCTCTTCACCCCCTGTTACACTAACAGCTCTGTTTTCTCTTTAAAAAGGGATTGTCCTGGTTTCTTATTTCATCTTAACCGGCCAGTCACTCTTTGTGTGGTACTTTGTGTGTGTGTTTTTTCTTCATCAAAGTTTAATGGCTTTTATTGTTTTTTTTTTAAGTTGTTCTTTGCTGCATTGAATTATTATTATTCCTATTCCTGATTTCATTGAATCTGCTCTTGTCATTACTCCTTTATGCTTATTTGAGCTTTATTTCCATTTCTAGCTCCTTCTGGTAGAAGTTTGGAACATTGATTTGAGAACTTAATTCTTTTTAATATAAGCAATGATGTAAACATTCCTCTCTTGTTTTAGCTGTATCTAATAAATTTTTATTATTCTGTTTTTATTTTATTCTCTTTAAAATAGTTTCTAATATCTTTTATGATTCCTTCTTTGACCCATGAGTTATTTATGGCGCGTTGTTTAATTGATATGTGAAACTGAAAAATTCTGAAATATTCTGGTGTTTATTTCTAATTTTTTCATTGTTGTCAGAGAACATATTCTCTCTTTATGAATTTATTAAAAAATAATGGTTTGTCTTGATGAAAAAAAACGGTGGAGTACACTTGGTGAAAAGAGCAAAAAAAAAAAGTAGTATTTTGACTGTTAGAAGAAAAGGATAAAAAATGAACTCAGGAAGTCTTAGAAAATGAGACAAGAAACCGTGATCTTACTAAATCATCCAACACATGTCAAAGTGTGTCCTAAAAGACATTTTTGTTTTCCTTTTTGAATCGTGGCCAAGGTCTGTTGTTTGTTTTTGACTGACAGCTCGGAGACTGGAACAGCATGGGGGACGGGGGGATTGGTGAAGCCACACTCCCAGGGCAAAACGCAGGGGGTTTTTGCGGGGGGCGGGGTGGTTTTTGTTTTTGTTTTTGTTTTTTGTTTTTAGTCTTTAAAAACCAAGGAAGAGAGAGAAGGACAATGAGAAGAAAGGAAGAAGAACTTGTCACTCCCCTCACATACATAGCTTTTTAAAAAAATTACACATTTGGCAAATATATTACCTTGCCTCAAGGCAGTGATGTTTGCCTCAAAACTGCTTTAATGCAGGGCCTTAAAGAAACAATGGATGGTCAGAGCCCTGGCTAAAAAGGATGAAAGAACCTTCCGGCTGGCAGGAGTGCCTTCCCTCAGCCTCATTCTGCTTCAGCCTCGGTGAGGTGGCCTTGTCCAGGCCTGCTCCATTCTTCCCTTTGTTCCACTTTAAGCATCTTTAAAACCCCGTCTCTGGGTCCTTTAGGCCCGAAGAAGATGAGAGGAAAGCCTCGCAGCAGCACAGCAGGGATCGGGATTGAGCTGTTACCTCCTCAGCCACTGGGAAGGAGGGACTGTTGTTTTTAACGCAGGAGGAACCTAATTGCCCAAGTGAATGGGGCCCTCCTGGGTGGTGCCTTAAAACTCCGTGAGTCATACAACCAAAAACTGAAAAAACATCCTGAGATCCATGAATAAGAGAGCGCTTTTTCAGAAACAGAGGTACATTGTTGCTTTTGGTTCCAGATTCCTGAATATGGGTTTCATGCTATAGAAATCTGAGCTGGTGGCAAAAGGAGCAAAAAAATGAAATGTGTTGAGCCCCTTGGTTCACAATCGGCATTTTCTTGTCGAACAAGGAGCAGGGGTCTGGTTTATTTCTCCTCCCCAAGGCAGCTGCACTGATGCTTTAAGCAGCTGGCTCTAAGGTCAGCGATCAACTCGACATTGATAATTTCACAAGTGAAGTTAAACTCTTTGGGGCTTGCACAAAGGCACGGGCCAGAAAGGAAGTGCTCCCGAGGATAGCCATGGAGAAGAGCCAGCCCCCCTCAGCCTATGGAGGAGAAGGTGTAAACTAAAACAGAAAAAGACAAGGCATTGGATTTTAGTATATGTGCTGCCGAAGCGAGCACAAGGCATTGGATTTTAAATTACTAATCACCTATTTCATGCAGTGGCCGAGGCACCTATCTGTTGAACATTTTCCCCCAGAGCCCAGGCAGGCTCTGGATTTGGGGCACCAGGAATGACTAGATCAGGGGGATTACTAAAGGTATGGAAATCAAAACGTCTGCCCCAAACTGTCTCCTTGTACTTTAGGAGCTGTGGATTTCCAAAGCTCACCTGGGGAATAAACATTTTAAAAAGGGCAGGAAAGAGGAACCGCTTGCCTTTAATTCCATCATTAAACAAGCCCACCAGCAATGAGGCACTTGAAGAAAGTGGGGAGGTGACCCTGAGGCTTCAAATGGAGTCTAGTTTAGAACTGCTTAAGAAAGTTAATTTTGGGGGGCTCCGTTGGCTTAGCATCTGCCTTCAGCTCAGGTCATGATCTCCGGGTTCAGGGATTGAGCCCCACATCAGGCTCCCTGCTCAGTGGGGACCCTGCTTCTCCCTCTCCCTCTGCCTTTCCACCCTGCTTGTGTTCTTTCTCTTTCTGTCTTCTAAAGAAATTAAATTAATTTTTTTTAGAAAGTTAATTTAAGAACAAGGAAAATGGGAAAATATAGGTTCCATGGCTTTGAGTTCCACCAAAGAAAAACAAACCAAAAAAAAAAAAGAATGTATGGTACCATTGTTATCTAAACCATACAGAATTCCAAGAGTTCATGGAGGAAGCCAGGAATCACAGCTGTTTCCATGGGGCCAAATGGACAGCAACACATAGTGTTTCCCAGATCCAGTTTGGAAAGAAAGGAATGAGGAGACCTCAGAGTCGGGGTCACAGGTGCAGATTCTGCTAACCACAGCAGTAATAGCAACCCACAGATTCTTGCCTCCCATGTGGCCTTTGAACTTGCTCTTCCTTCTACCCCCAAATACGCCCATTTTCTCAGAGCTGGCTACATCTAGCCATTCACCCTCCATGAGCTTTCCCCAGCCACCAGTCACTCTCCACCATATCACTTTGCATTAATACATTCATGGTTTTTCCCAGCACCCGAATTTATGATAATAAATACATGTGACACACAACTTCCAAATGATAATAAAATATGCAATACTTTTTATTGCGAATTCCATATAGTCAATCAGATCTCACAGAATGCCTTTGAGCTGTTTTGCCCAACTCTTGTATCTGTAACCAAACTATGGTTGCAGTTGAACCATGATTTGACCAAAAGAGTTGCATCCAATCTGTTCTTTCCCAATAAAAGTATTGTCATTAAATCTGATATATATATCAGCTCTTAAGTGATTTCTCACCCTCACACCAATGAGATTTGCTAAATTGGCACCCCTTTTAGCTTCAGCACTAACAGTTGCAACAGCACTAGCCACCATTTCAGATTTTCATGTAATTGCAAGGATTGGAACGTTGTTTATTAATAGCTTGCAAAATTCCTAAAAATGTAACGATCCACTCTTGAGGGATGGGACAGTGGTCAGCACAAGCTCTGTACCTCTCCAGCTTGGATGGTAGTAAGTTCTATGAAAGAATGAGGGGCACCTGGCAAATATCAAATCCACACAGATCCTTTCTTAACATAAAACATACTAGTATCTTCATTTTGATTCTCTTGAATCTTTCTATATGAGCTTTTTAGTCTTCCTGGGTTGGAAAGACTAGCGAGGGTGGATCATCCCAACTATGGCTGCCCAGCTACTAAGAATGGCAATTACCACCTTCGTTGTTACCAGATTCTCATAACCGGAGATTTTGGTCGGATGTGAGACTTGGAGCTGCGGACATCCCAACCAGTTCTTCCCACTGTCAGACAGTCTTTTTATAGACATTGTGTCACGGATCTCAAAATGTTGAAAGGCTTCTTGTCTCCTGATTCACACTGTTTAATTCTGCCTCCTCACAAAGTCTGCAATTGCCACCCAGGCTGGTCATGTGATTGGATGTGGCATTTCTTTCACTCTTAGGACATGTAAACTATTAGTTTGCTAGAGCTGCCGTGACAAAGCACCACAAACTGGGTCACTGAAACAACAGAAACTTATCGTCTCACAGGTCTGGAGGCTAGAAGTCTAAAATCAAGATGTCGGCAGGGTTGGTTCCTTCCGACAGAGAATCTGGCCCATGCCTCTCTCTCAGCTGCTGATGGTTTGGTTTGCTGGCAGTTCCTTGGCTTGTGGACCATCATCCTGGTCTCTACCTTCAATGTTCACATTGTATTCTCCTCGAGTGTTTGTTTATGTCCAAATTTCTCCTTTTAATAGGACATCGGGCACATTGAAGGAAGAGTCCTCCCTGCTCCATTCAGTATGACCTCATCTTAACTACATCTGCAATAACTATTTCCAAGTTCAAATTCTGAGTTGCTGAGGGTTAAGACTTCAACATCTGAACTGGAGAAAGGACACAGTCCAATCCAGTAGAGAATTTGTGTGTGTGTGTGTGTGTGTGTGTGTGTGTGTGTGTATGTGCTAACTCTAAAAACCTTTGAGGGGCACCTGGGTGGCTCAGTCGCTGGGCGTCTGCCTCCCACTCAGGTCATAAGCCCCGGGTCCTGGGATCCAGCCCGACTTTGGGCCCCGTGCTCAGCAGGAAGTCTGCTTCTCCCTCTCCCACTTCCCCTGCTTGTGTTCCCTCTCTTGCTATCTCTTTGTCAAGTAAATGAATAAAACTCTTAAAAAAATAATAAATAATAAATAAATGAATAAATACCTAAATAAAGACCTTTGAACTAGATGGGATCCTAACACAAGTAAATGTATTTTCTGTGTAATAATTAAATATTTTTAAACTTTATGGGATCTCGCATTCTTCCTTAGCTTTAGGACCTCACAACTCTTCGAGACATTTAAAGATATCTCACACAGCTCTGTCTCTCTTGTGGCCAAGAACTCAAGAGATCATTTTCCTGACAACCTCGTTTGAATCAACAGGGTGCAAAGCTGTATAATAGGCTGTAAATGTACGTTATGTCCTTGAAAATCCACTCTGAAACCTTTATTCTGTTACTCCCATAATCTCTCTAGAAATTCAACAAACACAGTTCAGTGATTACTTGCTGTTAATCAATTCTAAGATGAGCATCTTCTCTCAAATTAAAAAAAATGAGTATAGTTGACACAATGTTACATTAGTTTCAGGTGTGCAACTTAGTTATTTGACAAGTTTCTACATCATGCCGTGCTCACTACAAGTGTAGCGACCATCTGTCCCATTACATCACTGTTACAATATCACTGACTGTATTCCTTATGCTGTGCCTTTTATTCCCGTGACTTACGCATTCCATAACTGGGAGCCAGTATCTCCCCGTCTCCTTCAGCCATTCTGCCCATCCCCCTTCTTCCCTCCCCCTCTTCTCTCTTTCCTCACCTTTCAACGTCTTTGAAATCAGAATCTGTTTATGATCTTCGGTGTGTTGTAGTTCAATTAACAGCATATCTCTTTTTCTTCCCGGTGGGATATCAAATAATGATATGATCTTAATTAATGGTGTCTTAGTTTCAGAGAAGTACAATGTTAAGTATCTCCTATGTGCAGACACTGTTAAGTATCCGGAATATATAGAATAGTAATAGCGAAAAGCAGAAGCTGTCTTCCCAGTCTCTTAGGGAGATAAGTAAGCAATAAGCTTCAGTGTAGTGATCTGGGGCATAGTTTCTCTTGTAGACCCCGGATATTCACTTACCCACGGCTCTTTTCATCCATGTTGCATTGTAGTTATTGGTTCTCTTGCCTGCCTTCTCTAGCAACTTGAAGCCAAGAGCCCTATCTTCATCAACCTTATAGTCTCGCTGCCTAGGACTACACATAGCCCATAATCAATGCTAAATGATTCAACAAATGGATTAAGGTCCTCAGAGCCTATGCTGTGTTGGAAAGTCTCACTAAAGAAAACTTAGATTTTAGTCTCAATTGCCTTCTCCAACAGGACTTTCAAGCAGGATTGCCCAGAGTGCATATCACTGAGTGGCTTTTTGCTGAGGTGGTTCTTGATAAAAGCTGGAAAATCATGGCAAGGTGTAAGGACTGTCCCGTGGTCTGTTCTGTGGTCTGTGATGGTGGTTCACAACCACCCATCAACTGGCCTTCAATATCATTTAGAAACATGGGGGTATGGAGGGATGCGTCAAATGAGAGCTTCCCTCTATTTTATGGAGTTCAGACAAAATTAAGTCTAGGTGAGCTTTAACTGGCATTTTGATTGGTAAAGAGATGCATGGACCAAGATTAAGATTTCTTTGGAAAAAAAAAGAACTTTTTTTATTTATTTGAGAGAGAGAGAATGAGAGAGAGAGCACGAGGTGGGAGAGGAAGGGGCAGAGGGAAAGGAAGAGGCAGGATCCTTATTGAGCAGAGAGCCCAGATGCAGGACTCGATCCCAGGACTCCAGGATCATGACCTGAGTGAAGGCAGACATTTAGCTGACTGAGCCACCCAGGCACCCCAAGATGAAGATTTAATAATGCAAGTGTAATATGAGGCACCCATGTCAGTTTCCTATTGCTGCATAATAAATTATCACATATCTTATAAGGCTACCAACCAGGTGTCAGTCAGGCTGTGTTTCCATCCGGTGGTTTGACTTGGAGAAGGATCTGCTTCTCAGCTCCCTCAGATTGTTGGCAGAATTCATCTCCTTGTGGTTGCACGACTGAGGTCCTGTTTTCTTGCTATAGTAAGGGCTTGCTCTCAGCTCTAAAGGCCACCAGCCTTACCATGTGCCTTTCTCCATAGGCTCTCACAACATGGCTCTGTATTTCAAAGCCAGCAGCAGACAGAGAATCTCTGCCCTAAGAGAGAGCACACTTCTTTTCTAAGGACTTTTATCTGATGAAATCAGGTCCATCCAGCATAATCTCCCTTTCAACTAACTCAAAATCAACTTATTTGGGACCTTAATTATTTCTTCACCTTTGTCATTTTCTGTTTGCTGGAAGCAGGTCACAAGTCCCACTCAAACTAAGGGAGTGAAGATGATATAAGGCGTGAACATTAGGGAGTGGGGATCGAGAGACCCATCTTAGAATTCTCTGTCTCAGCCTACATTATCTTCTCACTGCAATCTCAGGACAGAACCAGGGGGAAACAATAACTATGAAGTTAACGTCATGGAATTCCAGGGTTGGAAGGTACCATTCCCTGCCTCTAAGTGAATAATCCTTAACTAGACCTGAAAAATAATGTTTGTACTTTAACGGGTGAGGGATACTTTATACTTTTTATACTATATAGTTTACACTTCAGCAGAAAGGAATTCTATTTGTAATCAGTCCTTGTAGATAATATAAACCCCTAAACAAACAACTTTATTTTATTATCGTTGCACGAGTACCAGGATTGCCAGAAGTGTGGACTGTACAGGTATACGAAGCCATCTTGGAAAACAAGTCTATGTAAAGTAAATGTAGCACAATTTCCCTGAGCTCCCTCCAAATATAGAAAATGTCAATTCAGGAGCTCATACACACAGGCTCTGCTGGTATCCTTCTTCAGTGATTGTTTCTTTTGGTATCAAGCAGAAAATGCGCAAGGGGAAACAGTTACCACACACCAAACCCTTGCTACTCCACATGTGGTCTGTGGATCAGCAGCATTGGCATCACTTGAGAACTTATTAAAAATGCAACTTGGGGTGCCTGGGTGGCTCTGTCGGTTAAGCATCTGCCTTTGACTCAGGTCATGAATCTCAGGGTCCTGGGATCCAGCCCTGAGTTGGGCTCGCTGCTCAGTGGGGAGTCTCCTTCTCCCTCTCTGTGTGCTCACTCACTCTCTCTCTTTCTCTCTCAAATGAATAAATCTTTACCAACAACAAAAAATTTGGTGGTGTTGCCATAACCAAAATATCAATATCCTTAATTTATATTCTATTGTAGAACACACATATCTCTTTCCTTCATCAAAGGATATATGAGACTTCAGCAAACTTCCAGGGAAACTTGTCATCTTCTCATGCAAGCTCCTTTCTGGCATCTACTACAGTATTTTGTAGCAAAAGCTGAATTAGTAAGGGCAAGAGCCTGGAAGACAGAGCTGTAGCTGTCTGTGTGCGCAAGAAGGAAGTAGGTAGGAAAAGAAAAGGAGAAGGGGCAGCCTGGTATTTGTTTCTTGGTAAGCCAGGTGCCATCGGTCCTTGTGAGCAGTCTCTTCTCCAGCTTTGGGAACAGGGCTCAGGTTAGGCCGAGGCTCCTCATGAAACTCCAGAGGACAATGTCAATCTTACTGGGGATTTTGTGGAAAATTCCCCATTAGACCTTTCTGTTATCTCCCAGCTCCCGGGCTGCCCTATGGCAATCTCTCCCAATATATCTTCCTCCCATACCCCTAGCTTTTCCATCTCCCACACCCCCTAATATTCATCCTTTTCTACGAGAACAATGTGGCCCTGTCTCAAATCTTTCCATTTTGGATAACTGCACATTACTTAATAGTCTCTATACGAAAGATCGTTCCACTTTGCACCCAGGAAACAAGTGATCCTCCAGTTACAGGGCTCGATCCTCCTTATGGGGCTGTGAAGATCATGAATAATAAATAGCCAACAGTTTAACCTAGAGGTTCAGGGGTTTGGGTCCAGGGTCAAGGTTTTCCTCATGTAAATTACTCAACCCTGCTAAGTCTGTCTGTCTGTCTGTCTGTCTTTCTCTTAAGATTTTATTTATTTATTTGACAGAGATCACAGGTAGGCAGAGAGGCAGGCAGAGAGAGAGAGGGGGAAGCAGGCTCCCCACTGAGCAGAGAGCCCGATGCGGGGCTCAATCCCCAGACCCTGGGATCATGACCTGAGCGGAAGGCAGAGGCTTTAACCCACTGAGCCACCCAGGTGCCCCTAAGCCTTGTTTTCTTGACATGTAAAATGAAGGGTGGGCTCTGAGAAATACAGTCTGTGTCTTGAATAATAAAAGTAAGGACCTACCTTATGCATTTGGGGAAAGTCATATCAAACATCATACGAAAAGGACTTCCCCAATTCCAGTGCCTGGCACAAATAATAAGTAGGTTATAATAGCAGTTGTTAAATAATTCCCAAACTCAACCATTCCAAGTAAATGAGGGTCTACCAAAATAACTCCTAAGTACTCTTTCAATAAGCAAATATTTAATGACTAATGTATGCATAGTACTGTAAAAACAAGATAAGAAAAAAAGAAGTAGTAGGTAAATAAGCATCTAATGAGAGCCAGCTATCTGCCAGACACTTTACATTTATCATTTTATTTATACCTTCAAGTAACATAATGAGAGAGATTTGTATCCCTGCTTCTATGAATAATGAGACAGAGCTTTGAGAGTTTCTATGACTTGCCCCAAATGCACAGATCTGTGTTCATACGCAGGTCTGTGAGGCTCTGGTGCCCTTGCCCTTCTATAAATTGCAGTGCTTCAAAAGTAGAATATACGAAGGGTGCCTGGGTGGCACTACCAGTTTAGCATCCGACTCTTGGTTCCAGCTCAGGCCATGATCTCAGGGTCTTGGGGTTGAGCTCTACCCCGGTCAGTGCTCAGCATGGAATCTGCTTAAGACTCTCCTCTCCCTTCTGCCCCTCCCCATTGCACTCTCTCTCTCCCTCTCAAATAAATAACTTTTTTTTTTTTTTAAGATTTTATGTATTTGTTTGACACAGATAGAGAGCACAAGCAGGAGGAGTGGCAGGCAGAGGGAGAGGGAGAAGCAGGCTCCTCACTGAGCAAGGTACCTGATGTGGGACTCGATCCCAAGACTCGACCTGAAATGAATGCAGACGCTTAGCTGAACCACCCAGGCACCCCTAAATAAATCTTTCTTTTTCAAGTAGAATATATGACCAAATCTTAAATTCTAAAGAAGAAAAGAAAAGGGTTAGATGAAGAGAAAAGGGAGAAGAAAGAAATAAAGGAAGTAGGAAGACAGGAAGGAGAATCAGATGTTGAGAGCGGGATGAGAGAACAGCAGGAGGAAGCTGGAGAGTGACTCCTCCAGTCCCACTGACAACAGCAGCTCAACCGAGCCAGCACCCTGAGCTCACCCTTATCACCTTAGGCAATGTGTGAACTAGATCCAAGAGGAAATGCATCACTTCTACGGCTTACTAACAACTGCAGCTAGCAACAAATGATCTCGCCCTCTCCTTTGAGAGGTTCACACAGAAGTACGTAAGACTTCTATGTACAATTTCTCTGTCTTATTTACAATTTAATTTTGTACTACCCAATAACTGTCTCATATGGGTTCATCTCATTCCCATAACCAGACTCTAAAACACTCAGTGCATATACCTTGGTTTACTGTTCTGTAAGAAGATGGTCATGGATGAAAACACATTACTAAATTTTATGAAACCTTTCTACAAAGAAACCGGAAAACACAGAGCTTGGGATAGAGAGAGTTATTTCAAGTGTAAATAACAGAACAGAGAGCCCAGACATAAACCCATGCATACACAGTCAACTAATTTTTTATAAGGGTGCCAAGTACACACAGTTAAAAAAGGATTCAATTAGTGGTTTTGGGAAAACTGGATATCCACATGCAAAGGAATGAAACTGGACCCCTATCTTACACCACTCGCAACTATTAACTCAAAATGGATCAAAGATTTCAGTAGAAGACCTGAAATGGTAAAACTGGAAGAAGACATAGTGGAAAAGATCTTGGCAATGGTTTCTTGGATAAGACACCAAAACCCCAGGCAACTAAAACTAAAGTAAACAAGAAGGGACTACATTCAACCAAAGAGATTCTGCAAAGCAAACAATCAATACATTGAAAAGTCAACTTACAGAATGGGAGAAAATATTCACAAACCACCTATCTGATAAGGGGTTAATATCCAAAGTATATAAAAGACTCATACGACAATAGCAAAAAAGCAAACAATCCAATTAGAAACTGGAGAAGGAACTCAGAGACTTTTTTTTTCCAAAAAAGGTAAATGAAAAGATGCTCAACATCAGTAATCATCAGGGAAATGCCAATCAAAATCACAATGAGATATCACCTCGCACCTGTTAGGATGGCTATTATCGAAAAAGACAAGAGATAATAAATGTTGGTGAGGGGGTGCCTGGGTGGCTAAATTGGTTAAGCATCTGCCTTCAGGTCATGATCCTGGGGTCCCAGGATCGAGCCCCACTTCAGTCTCCCTGCTCAATGGAGAGTCTGCTTCTCCCTTTCCTTCTGCCACTCCCCCCAACTTGTACTCTCTGTCTCTCTCTATCTCTGTCAAATAAATATATAAAATCTTTAAAAATAAAAATAAAAATAAATGTTGGTGAGGATATGGAAAAAAGGTAACCCTTAAACCAGGGAATATAAAATGTTATAGCCATTATCGAGAACAGTTCTCAACAAATATTAAAAATAGAAGTACTGTATGATCAAGCAATTTTGCTTCTGAGTATATATATGAAGGAATTAGAATCAGTATCTCAAAGAGATATCTGCACCTCCATATTCACTCCAGCATTATTCACAATAGCCAAGAGAAGGAAACAACCTGTGCCAGTCAATGGATAAATGGATAAAAACAATTGGATATGTGCACACACACACATGCACGCACGCACACACACTTGCACAGACACAATGGAATATTACTCAGTCATGGAAAAGAAGAAACCCTGTAACTTACAACAATATGGATGGACCTTGAAGGCATTACGCTAAGTGAAATAAGTCAGACAGAGAAAGACAAACATTGTATGATCTCAATTATATGTGGAATCTAAAAAAGTCAAACTTGTAAAAACAGAGAGTAGAATGGTGGTTCCCAGGGGCTGGGTGGAGGGCGGGGGTTGGGGAGATGTTTTTTAAGGGTACAAACTTACAAGTAGGAGATAGTAAGTTCTGGAGGACTAATGCACAGCATGGTGATTATAGCCAACGATGTTGTATTATAAACCTCAGTTAAGAGACTAGATCTTAATTGTTCTAACCACAAAAAAGGATTGATAATTATGTGATGTGATAGAGGAGCTAGCTAATGATAAGATGGCAATCACATTGCAATATATAAACATATCAAACCAATACCTTGCATACCTTCAACCTACACAATGTTATATATCTATTATATCTCAATTAAACAATTCAAGAATAATAAAGAGTAAGTAACATTGATTTTGGAAATATATTGTCAGATATTATGAACATATCTTGCTGGTCCCATGGAGGTGAGCAGGGCTGTCCCCTGAAGGGAGTGGCTCCTAGTCAGCTAGTGAGCTGCTCTGGGCAGAGACCAGTATGGGAAATGGACTGGGGGAGGAGTATGCATGGCAGGGGGAGGAGGGATATTTTTTTGGCTCCACATCTGGTCCACACTCATTCCAGTCTCTGTTACAGAATTGCCTAGAGCACTTCTGTTGGGGTGGGAGCTGTTCCTTGTCACAGGCCAATGACCTTGGGCAGGCAGGGAGTGTGCAGAGAAGACCTCGGGTTAGGTCCTCGCTGTAGTTTCCCTGAATCATTCTCTGTGACACATGGCCTTTTGTCATCCGTACAGCCTGTCCTGCACCCGATCAGGGAAGGGTCCACACCCACGCCTGGGTCACAGTGATCCAGGGAAACGCTGGATCCCTTCCTTTGAGGTCAGAAGATGGGGCCTGCAGAGAGCCAGCTGGGCTCAGAGCCTCGAGGCCCCCCCTTAGGGGTTTACTTTGAGGAAGCCACTTAACCAAAGTCTGTCTCACTTCCCCATTTGTAAATCAAAAGAAACATCTACCTCTCAGGGTTGCCATGAGGATTAGAGAAATATGTGTGGAGTGACTGGAATTTATATATTCACTCACTGTTTATTCATCTCATCCCCTATTACTGTAATTATTACCTGCCAAGCACCAGGCAACAGAAAGGCAGCAGCGAGCAAGACAGATCAAGTTCGCGCTCTCTTGACTTTATATTCCAGTGAGGAGGAGAGCCGGAGACTGTCACAGCCGAGAAATGCAGTCAGCACCTGATTTGGAGGCTCATGATTGATTCGGGAAAAACCTGCAAAAGGTGAGGGACCCGGGATCAGGAAAGGCAAGAGGCTAAGCAGGAGTGTGAGGTAGGCTCTCCCCTCTGCCAGGTCCTTGGGGACTCCGGCCCACAGTCCGAACCTTCCGAGTTGTACTTTGAGGTAAGAAGATGGAACATTTGTACCCCTGTCTCTGTCTGTCCTTGGCCACCCCTGGTGAAGTGAAGCAGTTCCTCAGCCAAGTGAGAGACTGCAGGACGGTCACTAGATGTCACAGAGGTGGCATCTGTGGGCACACTGGCTTGGTCGAAACGCTCTGGCCGGGTCCTCAACAACACCCTCCTGTGCTCCAAGGGGAAAAGTCACAGAGCGGGAGATGTGAGGAGAAAAGGAGCATTCAGGGGTATGAGGGAGACTGTGACGGCGTGGCCACGAACCAGAGCTGGATTCAGAGCTTGTGGAACCTGGAGCTTACAATTTGGGGGCCTCTTTCAGAGTAGAAGAATATGTAAAGTCATGAAAACAAAACTAGGACAAACATGAAGATTTATTCAAAATGAGAAATGAGGACAAATTACAAATAATAAAAGCTAACAAATGCCTCAAACATCACAAAATCCAGGAGGGGGGAAAAAGACCCATGATAATTATATAAACCCCCTGACACACCCCTACAATACTTTTTCCTACATATTTTGGCTGTATTTTTTTTTTAATGTTGTCCTCATGTCATAATGGTTTGGTAACATACCATCGTTTAAGAGTATAAAGATAATTTGATCTTTCCCTTAAAATGGTAGACAAAAAAAAAATCATTTTTCGTTGTTACTGTTTTATTGCTACTGGTTTTTTTTTTTTTTTTTTTAAGTTTCTTTGAGCTTCAGAAGTCAGTATTTGTCGAAATTGTGTGACTTTTTAGGATTATTGTCAGGTTTGGAAAAGCCTCTGTTAACATGTCTTTACTAAGTGAGCTGTGATCTTTGGGAAGACGTACCACGGCCAACTGCAGACCCTTGTCTTGTCTCCTGCCAGCCTCATCTGGTGGTTGCTGGGTGTCGTGGACTTGTTCTTAGTGAGCTGCCCGCATAGGACCATGATGGGTGATTGGCCGAGAGGGATGAGGGTTTTCCAGGATGGCAAATCAGCTTCCCCTTGGGCAGCTCCCCAAAATGCCCACATGCCACCTGCCAAAATGCCACCTGACATGGGGAAGCCTCGGGGAAGGACAACCAGAGTAAAAAGAGACTTGTATTTTAGCTGATGGTTGCCACAATATTTTATTTGCAACATTTACAAAAACACACAAGCATGTGAGTAGATCCCTAGGACCACCCCCCCCCCGCCCCGCCCGCCCAAAGACTATAGAAAAGGCCATGGCAGGTGAGGGGCTCCGAAATGGAAGCTTTACTAGCTTTGCCCTGAATTCCCCTCTGTTAGTGAGGGACTCTTTGAGCAGGCGACACAGACGCCAAAAACACTGAGCTGGCACTCAATAAATGATTATTTACTGGAGATTCATGGTGAACCCACCGCGGTCTCTGAAGACAGGGATCCTGGGCTCCATCCTAAGACTTGGACCAAATGATGGAAGGCCTGGAAGGTAGCGCTTCCCCAAGAAGGCTTCTTTTAAAATAGAAGTTGCCTGTATCAGAGACCCTCCCTAAAATACCCCATGATGGCCTTTGGTCACTTTTCCTACAGGCAATAAACGGTACCGGGCTGTGCAGGGTTGACTGCAATCAGTAAAGATTTTAAATCAGTGGATTGTTTGGCTATGATTTGTATCTTCTCGTCCTTTGCCGGGTCTCTGGATTAAGGGAGTCCCTTGTGCCTGCCAGGTGTCCCTATTAGAACACGAGTCTCCCACCCTTGTAATTATTTACCTGTCCAGCTCCCTTACAAGAATAAGCTGGGCCAGGGCAACATGCCGTCTTATTTATGTGCCTAGCACACAGTCCCGCACACAGAGACATTCAACCCATGTTGTGAGATGAATACACAATTGCCCATCCAGGAATGCAGATAAAGGGAAAAAACATTCCACCAGTTTCTTTAATTCATCTCAAATTCCCAAGGGCCGGTAAATTAATTCTTGGCACAGTGTGGTAGGTAAGGTAATGCTTGACCCCGAACGACTTAAGCATATTTCTGTTTTTCAGGTCGTTTGCAGAAAGCACAAGCTAGTTTACATAAACAATTTGCACTGGTGGATGGAAAGCATTCACAAAATAAGGGAGAAATAACCCACAATACGTAGTTTTCATTCTGGTTACTCTGCACCAAAATATGGAACAGATTCTCTTTCTTATTTTTGAGAAGGACAAGAGAGCTGCTTGTCTAGAGGCACTATTGCCTTTGTCAATAAATAAAGGGTCCTTGTGTTCTCAAGGATTTCACATGATGTACTAAAAAAAAAAAAAGCATGTAAAGTTTTCCATAGCAAGTGTGCTCACCAGATTTATGCAAACCACTTAATTACAGAGCCTTGAGAGTAATCAGCCACACTTCCGTGCACTGTTAATAGAAAGGCTACACGACATCTGGGGGTTTCTCCTTTGGGTTTCTTCTTTCCTCCCCAGCTTTCACAGATCCAACAGGAATAACGGCAACAATGAAACTCACAAATTATCTTTGAATTACAGCTGAAAATTGGAAGTGCATTTCAAAGGGACTGAGGGTATCTGACATCAAGCTAAATTAATAGAGAAAATATTTGTTTCCTGTATTGAAACTACTAACTGTGTTGAATAAAACCAACTGAGAGGGCTGTCTGGGTGGCTCAGTGGGTTAAAGCCTCTGCTTTCAGCTCAGGTCCTGATCCCAGGGTCCTGGGATCTAGCCCCGCATCAGGCTCTCTGCTCAGCGGGGAGCCTGCTTCCTTCTCTCTCTCTGCCTGCCTCTCTGCCTACTTGTGATCTCTGTCAAATAAATAAAATCTTTTTTAAAAAGTGTCTTTATAAAATAAATAAATAAAAACAACTGAGAGCCTTCAGAAATTTCCTAGGGCTCTCAAATCCTGGATTTAGATAAAAGTCTCCTTATCGCCAAAGATTTCAAAGGAGTTAAATAATATAAATATTTTTGTAAAAAATTAAAATCTAGACAAATCCTGAAAATAGTAAATGGAGATTCACTGTGCATAGTTGGGAAGTATCATGCATCAAATCTGTATGTTTATAAGGCAAGAAGAGCCTTAGTTTCATTACTGAAGGAATAACAGGGGCTGGTAAATGGAATTTTATTAAATAAAAGTTACTCTCTGTTAAAATACTTATAAGAGTAAATTAATCTATGTGGCTTCAGGTGATAGCCCTCAAACCACGGCCCTATTTTTAAGGGTAATTATGAATGATATTGAAAGTTTTTGCCTAACTACTCTCAACTATTTCTCTGTACTCTGGTCTACTAGTGTGTGAACACCCGACAGCAGCCTCGTTATCGGTCCCTGCTAAAATCAGTAGCTTTTACCAGTCGCCAGTACCTCTAGTTTGATTGGCATTTGAGCTAGCAAGGCTGTGAAGGCAAGAACTCTGGGTTGGGCAGGTGGACTGCCAAGGTCAGGAAAGGTGAACACATAAAATGGTATCCAAAGCCTGATTTAAAAAAATAATAATAATTAGCTGTCTCTGGGAGATCAGTATTCTCTCCCGAGGCGCAACCTGTACAATGAATGAGATCATAGCCTGGGCTGTGGTCAGTTCACCCAGGTCGTGCCGGCTTGAAGGCTTCGCAGGGGATGGTGGATGACCTTCTCCGGGCCCATGTTCTCGTCTCTCCTCATGTGATGCAGGGTAGCGGTCAAGCCCACGGGCAGCTGCAGCCAGATGTATAATTCAGCTGAATGACCTGGAACAAGGTACCTGTCTGTTGACACATGTCTGCCCCATTAAAGTGTAACTTCCACGGGGGTGAGCACTTCCTGCAGCTCGCAGCCCTAGAGGCCGGCCCTGCGCATAGTAGGTGCTCGAGACGGATTCGGTGAAGGAGTGAATGAAGGATTTAACCCTTCGGGGCCTAGTGTTCTCATTTGGAGAATGAGGATAATAGTAGCACTCAATATATATAACAACTAGGGTCAAAATGCAGGCACGGGTCTTAACTACCCTCGGTGCCCTTTATGTTCTTCCTGTTCGGCTAGAGCGAACAGAGGTTTCAGGATGTGCAGCTGCTGACCAAGGGGACGGATAAAGCCACCCCAGGTGGGTCCTGTTATGTGCTTTTTAATCGTGTTTACTTGGGAATTCGCTTTGCTTTTTCAAGAAAGAGATTTGGTGGTACAGATGTCCTTACGCTCTTATTTTTGTTTTCACGGGCCAGCCACTTATTTTAATGAGATGAAAATGACTCAAAAACGTGATTGAGGAAGGAAGAGGGATAGGAGCAAATTTTCAGTTACATTTCAGAGCTCTCATTCTCATGCCACTTACACAACTTGAGTGCGAAAATATTTTTGGAAGTCATATGCACTGTTACAAAATAAGGGTATATATAAACAAACTGGTATCTTCCCTACAGATGGCTGTGTTCAGTTGGAAAAAAGAATAATGGAAATATTTTTGCGATAGCAAAACTAAATTTTAAACACCGATGAATAAATATAACAAGAAATATGAGGGCCTGTATGAAGAATCCCCTATAACTTTACTCAGAGACATAAAAGAAAATAAATCAAGGAAGAGATGCACTTATTTATGAATGGAATATTCATTATTATAAAGGCATCAGTTTCCAAATTAATTTGGAAATTTAGTGTGGAATTTTCCATAGTATTTTTCTTGGACCTATTCAAAGTAATTTCAAACTTCAGCTTTTCAGACTGAACTTACGAGAGTAACCAATATAATTTAGAAAAATAGGAGAATGTGGTTAAGGAAGGGCTTGTCCTATCAATTATTTACAAAAATGTATTATAAAGGTATATTGCTTAAAGTATAATAAATAAGACTGCTAGTCATGATCCCCTAAATTTATTTCATGACCTGGTAAGAATCATAGACTACTGTATGAAAAACATTGGTTTATAGATATCGAAAATGGGCAATTTGGTGAAATATATGTCAGTATGATCATACAGAATATATCCAGCTGTTAAATATAACATGGTAGAACTGTATATTTGCCTGGAAAGGTGTTGACCATATATAGGCAATTAAAAACTTACTAGAATTGCCCTATTTTGAAAGGACAACAACAAAAATATATGCATATACATGCAGAGAAAAAAACATATGGATAGATAAGTGCCAATATATATATATTTTTAAAGGGTAAGAAGTCTT
>PISX010018446.1:0-40664 GCA_004024625.1 Mellivora capensis
TGTTAAAAAGTGAAAGTAAATGTCAAAGACTTTGAGTCTCAATTATAGTATGTTTGAAAATAGTTCCAGACTTAAGACATTGCTGTTTAGATTTAGTGATACTTTTTGAAATTGCACGGTAATTTTGAATAATATAAAATACTTTTGTCAGAAGAAACTTGTCATGACAGTGAACAGCAAATTAAGTTGAAAAGTTACTAAGCAGATGGGATCCCTGGGTGGCTTTGTGGGTTAAGCATCTGCCTTCGGCTCAGGTCATGATCCCAGGGTCCTGGAATCGAATCCCACATTGGGCTCTTTGCTCAGTGGGGAACCTGCTTCTCCCTCTGCCTGCTGCTCCCCCTGTGTGTGCATGTCCTCTCTCTTTCTCTGATATAGATGAATAAAATCTTAAAAAAAAATTTACTAAATAGTATTTGTGTAAAAAGTGCATAATTCTTAGTGTTTTTAAAGCACTTATTCCTACCGTTTTTTACTTAATAATAATTATTGCAGAAGAAAGTAGGGGAAGATAAAGTAAAAAAGAAATGGATGCATTGTAGGAAAGATCAAGGAAGAAGAAGTATAAATGGATGAGAGGCATTTACTAAATGATTAGGGTTATAAACACGCTTAATAGTTAAATATGTACTTAGGCTGAATATTTATTCTGTTAAATTAAAAAAAATTAGTTTGTTCAGCTGCATAGAATTATTAAAATATTCCTGTAGTAATACTGTGGAAAAATGCTTGGTTGAATGTTGATCATATTCCAGTGTTTTAGTCCTTTTCATTACTTGTTAAAAAAAGTAGTGTTTATGTTTTAGGAATAATTTATGCTAGTTGCCCTTGCTTTTCAGAAATTATCATTGATTTCTTAACCTCCCTCAGGAATTACAGGCTTATGAGTAAACCTTCTTTCTGTAAAACTTAAAAAATCTTATGCTATCAGTACCTTCAGAATAAAGATGTTGAAAATTGAACTCTCTGAATGCTTTTTCTTTTTAATTAGAATATACAGGATATAGCTTTATAAGGATATTGCCATTATCTGAGTATCTCAGGTACTAAATATACAAAAATATTTTGTGAACCTGGTTCTTTTTCTCTTTCTTTAGTTACTATATTTAATGGTTGCATAGTTCTAAAGCAGAAATTTTAGTGGTTGGTAAAAAGAGGTGATGGCGTAATGCAAATGGTACTCCTTAATCTTTTGGCTCATAAAGTCTTTAAAGTATACTTATTTAAGGAGAACAGAGTTGACGACATATAATTATAAAAAGTGATTCAGAATTAGGGGCAAAAAGTAGAACTAGTGTCTGCTGGATTGACTCAGGACTCTTCTAGATTTGACAGGGACGCATGTGGACGAAATACCATGTTCTTTTTTTTTCATTTCTAAGTGGCTCGAGTTGCCAAATCTGTGCCAGAAGGTTGATCATTGCAGCTTGTAGACCATATTTTTTATTCCTTAATTACGTTAACAGCTAGAGTTGTTTTATGGATTTTTGAGACTGATGCCAGCCCTTTTATGGGTCTGAAAGTAATTGTAGCATGAATCTAGACTGTATTTTTAGTCTTTAAAATTTCCAGGAGTGTTCTGTATTTATTTGATATATAAATTCTCCATCTGCTTCACTTCTCTGTGATATTTTAAAAATATGCTTGCTATGAAATACAATAAAACACTTTATGTAGTTCTGAGTTAAAAAATTTAGATTAAAAATTCAGTGATGAGTAATAGTGTTTGTTACATCCAGTGACTGTAGTTTAGCCATTTTGTCTACTGTTACACTCTTATTCTAGTTTACACAGGTATGTATTGTGGGTGTTTATCCTTTTAAAATCCATACTCCATCAGTGGTATAGCTCCTCTCTCTGTCCCCAGTTAGAATCATTAGTGAATGGTATACTGTAGACCTGGGTTCAGATTCTGTATTTACCTCCTGAATAAATTGCATATAGATTCATTTACTTATTTGTAAAATAAATAAAATCTGCTTTTCAGAGCTGTTATAAGGATTTGAGTAAATGTTTGTAGAATGTAGAATGTCAGAGCCTCTGGCTAGCTCTGAGTAAATGGTAGGTAAGTTATTATTGCTGTTATTAATAAGTAGTAACCATGGAGTGCTTTGGCAATATGATATAGACATTGGGCTATATATGTACATTGTAAAACCTGTGATGGATTAAGGAAAGCAAATGTGCAGTCAATCCCAGGGGGATTTTATAGAGCTTGCTGGAGCAGACCATTTCTGTTTCATATATTTGCAGACTTGTGAAAATAAGCAAATCTATTTCTCAGTCTGATCTTTGTGAATAGATTCTGAACACTAACAAAATATTTTTCTCTTCCTTTTATCTTAAGGGTGCTATTTTCCTGGAAGGTGTAACTGTTAAAGGTGTGACTCAAGTAACAACTCAACCAAAGTTAGGAGAGGTACAGCAGAAGTGTCATCAGTTCTGTGGCTGGGAAGGGTAATAAACATTTTCAAGTTTTTTTTTTTTTTAAGATTTTATTTATTTATTTGACAGACAGAAATCACAAGTAGGCAGAGAGGCAGGCAGAGAGGAAGGGAAGCAGGCTTCCTACTGAGCAGAGAGCCCGATGGGGGGCTCCATCCCAGGACCCTGGGATCATGACCTGAGCTGAAGGCAGAGGCTTTAACCCACTGAGCCACCCAGGAGCCCCAACATTTTCAAGTTTTAAGTAAAACTTGTATTGTGCAACATTTAACATTAATGCAAACATTGACTTAGCTTCTTTGTTCTTTGAAGTTTCAATATTTACCTAGAGTGCTTAAAAAGATATCAAGCAAGAGTTTATCAGATTTTTCTTATGATCAACAATTGAGTTAAAATTAGAGTACTAGAAAAAACAAAACAACAACAAAAAATTAGATTACTAGACAGTTGAGTCAAGATTAAATGACTCAAACACGTCTTCCTAACTGAATAGAAAATTTTTGTCACTATCTAGTATTTGTTTTATGTGTTTAATTCTGTTGGTGATTAATGATTGGGTTGCCCATATCATTTTACTAAGGAAGAAGAAGTGAGACTTGAAGACTTGAATATACCTCATTTTCTAGTTTTTCTGTAATCCAGTTTTCTGAGACCTAGGGGAATCAGCCTTAATTACGTTTTGCCCCCTACCATGACTTGAAAATATTTATCAGACATTTCATGGGAGGGGATTCTGGAGAGTTCACAGCTCTGCTCTAATCTTTTGCTCTCAAGTCTTGGTCTTTGGTCATTTCTGTTGGTCATAGCCATTTGTGGCAGAAAATTGTAGCACAGCTAGAACATGATGAAACAGGATCGATAATTCTTAAAAATTCCTAATATAAAGAACTTTTTCACTAGTACATACAGATCAGTTAACTAGAAATAATTTTAACTAAAAGATTAAAATGATGATGAAGTAATATTGATTTTAATGTGCTAAGCCCTTGCCAGTGTACTTTAATCTTGACCTATATTTCTCCTGTTTTGTCACTTCTGGGCATCTTTTAAGCAGAATTTCGCCAACCTTTTGGAGTTTTGCCAAGTTGGTGGAGTCATGATGGAGGAATATGGGGTCTAGAATAATGTAAGATAATTAAGGCAAGCAAGATTTAAACTTCTTCCTGAAGTAGAAGATTTGTAAACATACCTACTTTACTATTAGATCATGAATATTAATATTTAAAAAGCCCAGTGGTTACGGTATTTAGTGGCGATTAGAATCCTGTTAACTTGAGTCTGAAATGTCTAGAAGATAATAGATAATATTTTGTTAGCATTCTTGGGAATGTTGATGTTCCAGTTGACATTAATCTCATGATAGAATGTTGTGATAAATGTATGACTAATGTGAGATTGGTTTGAGATGTATTGCTTTGTATGAATGCCAGCTATAATAGTAATAAAATGTTCTTCTTTAAGGTCTGGATTCCCTGGAGCACAGCCTGTTTCCATGGACAAGCAAAATATTAAACTTTTGGAGCAGAAGCCATATAAAGTAAGCTGGAAAGCAGATGGTACTCGGTAAGTTAGACTTCTAAATAAAGTTATACAAATAACTCTAATGCTTGAAGAATACCGCTTTGTTGTTAGACAATGTTTGTACTCTTGGGAGTGTGAATTTCTGACTTGAAAAGCGAAATAATCATGTTTCAAATATCATCATTTTTATTTTACAAGTATTCTTAGTTATGTAATTCAGTTTCTCTCATTCTGCTAAATTTTTGGTTCAGAGGTTTTTTTTCTCTTGTTTTCCAGAAGATTTTATTTTTCAATAATCTCTGCAGCCAATGTGGGTTCCAGCTTACAACCCTGAGATCGAGAGTTGCATGCTCCACTCATTGAGCAGCCGGGTGCCCCCCAGAATTCTGTTAGTTTGACTTAGTCTATACCAAATTGAAGTTTGAAAGTGTTTTCTCTTGATAATATTGTGCCTTTTTGGTATGTCTGGTGCCCATCACCTTATGTTTAGTGGTTGTTGAGCACTTCTGAAACTAACAGATGTGTTGTCAGTTTATAATCTAAAAATTTACCAAGTCTCTTTGATATTTTATTCCTTAGAATATTTTGCTCCTTTGAATAGTTTTTTTCTTAATCTTTGCTAATACTTTTTGTAATTTTATGCCCTCTTAAGGGTGTTTTATTCTTACAACAAAGCCTAGCTTCAGGTTTCATATTCCTACACTTTTAAATTTTATTAGTATAAATTTTATGCTTCTTCAACATTTAACTTTTCTTTCTCTTTTGTAAACATATTTTTATAGCTTTGCCATATGTATTTTTTTATTGGGCAAATGTTCTAATAGTTGAAGTAATTATTTTAACAGATGTTAATATTAGCTTTTTCCTATTGATTTTTTCATAATGAAAATGTTTCAGAGAATTAAGATAGCATTTATATAGTTAGCTTTTTCCCCAGCTTTATTGAGATACAATTATAATATTATGAGATTCCATTATAACATTATTGAGAATTTATTGAAGATAAATTTATTGAGATTTTATTATAACATTATGGAAGTTTAAGATGTATAATGTGTTGATTTGATACACTTAAACATATTGTAAGATGATTACTGTTAGCTAACACCACCATCACTTCACATAATGACCATTTTCTTTTTTGTGGTGAGAATATTTAAGATATGTTATCTTAGCAACTTTCAGGTGTATAGTACAGTATTATTTATTATAATCACTATGATGTACATTAGATCCCTGGAACTTACTTGTCTTGTAATTGGAAGTTTATATCCTTTGACCAGTTTCTCCCCATTTCTCCTACCTTCTCAGCCCCTGGTGATTACCAGTCTAGTCTCTGTTTCTATCAGTTTTGTTTTTTTTTTTAAGATTTCATATGTAAGTGATATATAGTATTTGTTTTCCTCTGACTGACTTATTTCACTTAGCATAATGTCCTCAAGGTCCATCTGTGTTCTAAATGGCAGAATTCCTTTTTTCTCATGGTTGAGTACGATTCCATTGTTTATTTATATAGTACATCTTCTTTCTTCATCTGTTGATGGTCATTTAGGTTGTTTCTGTATCTTGGCTATTATGAATAATGCTGCAATAAAAATGAGGATGCAGATATTTCTTTGAGATGCTTTTTTCATATTTGGTTTTTAAATGTTATTTTGAAGATAATATAGGTCGCACTTAATTTTTGTGAGGAGTTTTTGATGTCAAAATGGCAGCTACACCTTTCATATCATGTTACCTTCTGCATTTTGCTTGGGGTGACCGTAAAAGATACATATGAAGATATGGAGTGGGGCAGATAGAACTTGATTTTAATATTAGGTGAATATAATGATACTATTTCAACATGATATGCTTTTTAGTAGGTACATTTTGTTTTTTTAATAGGGAATATATCAAACTATTTTCTTTCATTTGTCGGTCTTTGTTGGAAATCATCTTTCCTTTCAACTCAGCTTTTTCTAACTTTTTTTGGGGGGGAATTTGTAGATAACACAGGTTCATGAAACAAAGTTCAGAAAATAACATAAACGAAAAGAAGAAAATAAAATTAAAGAGTGATTTTATCACCTAGAAGTAACCATTACCATTATTGTGGTCTTGATTTTATTCTTTTGTTTAGAAAGCAGTTTTATTGGGGTGCCTGAGCTCCAATATGTTGGCTCAGTTGGTAGAGCATCTGACTCTTGATTTCAGCTTAGTCTTGACCTTAGGGTCGTGAGTTCAAGCCCTGCATTGTGCTCACACTAGGCGTGGAACCTACTTTAAAAAAAGCAGTTATATTAACTGCTTCATATAGCAAATGCAAATAGTTCATATAGCAATTGCTTCATATAGCAAATGCAAATAGTTAAACAATAAGTATGTTTTATATATGTTTATTTTTTCATACTATTTTGAATTTAAAAATGAACTAATCTAAAAAATTAATATTAATACTTGATAAAATTTTAAGCCATATAGAGACAAAATAAAATTAAGTTTGCCTTGTGTGTTCTAGGAATATTTATTCTACAAGGATGAATCTCTAGGGATGAGTACAGTTAAAGATTCAGATAGAGACAGTTTGGATAATGTGTCCCTTCCATGCCCTCCTCCCTATGAATGTATATTTATGAAGGGTAAATAAAAATTAACTTGTTGCTTATTTTCAGAATGTTAAAATTATGTTTAATTTTTTAGATTAGAATAAGTTTATAATCTATTAAATTGGTAGTAAGGATTAGCAGAAGTTAAGTTGTTGATGTGTGTGTGTGTGTATGTGTTTGCGTTTTTTGTTTTTTTTTTTTTTAAAGTAGGCTTCATGCCCAGTTTGGAGTCCAGTGCAGGGCTTGAACTCATGACCCTGAGATTAAGACCTGAACTGAGATTGAGATTCGAACACTTAACTGACTGAGTCACCTAGGCACCTTGATATATAGTAGCTGTGTAACAATGTCTTAAGTTTTATTAATAGATATTTAATATTGTAACAGTGTCTTAGGTTTATTACCTGCCTCTGGGTGGAGAAGGAGTGAAAAAGGTGAGGAGCAAAGATGCCCATCTCCAGACTTGATACTATAAATGGCCTGGGGATTTGGGAGTGAGGCATAGTTTTAATCTGATGAGTTTCATATTCTGGATATTTTTTACTTTCTACCTCATCTTCTCCATAATATCCAGGCTGTGATCATGGCAAACCTTGGGCAAAATAACAAGTCTATAAAATTTGTCATTTCTAGTCCCCCATCCTACCTTTGTTTATTTTCCCTTTTCTGAGCATTTGTATACCCTTTGCCCCATGTCTTCTCAATACTGTCAGACCTCTAAATGATAAGCTACAGTGATTTCAGCTAAGATGTTTCGACCGATAATGGAAAATACCTCTTTTCTCATGGAACCGTGCTCCACCAGAACAAAAGGAGACCCTTTTAGTATTTATTTGATACCTACTCTGTCTTAGGATACTTTATTCTATGAGGAAAAACATTTATGTGAGATATTTTTCTGGGCCAGATTTTTCTTTTGCACAGTACGATTGAAGGCCAATAGCATGGGAGAGGAACTTCCTGTGATCTGTAGGGTGAAAAGAGCCTCAGGGAGCTGTAGAATGATCTAGGAGCCCATGGAGTTAGAGTAACAGATTAAAAGCCATGAACCCTTGATGCTGATTTATCAATTTATTTATTTATTTATTTATGTTTTATTTTTAAAAAATTGCTTTATTTTTAATTAACATATAATGCATTACTGGTTTCAGAGGTACAGTCTGTGATTCATCAGTCTTATATAATATCCAGTGCTCATTATGTCACATGCCCTCCTTAATCTATTTATTTTTAAAAGATATTTATGTATTAGAGAGAGTGAGAGCATGTGCCAGGGATGAGAGTGGGTGGAGAGAAGGGACAGAGGGAGAAGCATACTCCCCACTGAGCCATTACCTTGGTGGGGCTTGATCCCAGGATGCTGGGATCAGAACCTGAGATGAAGGCAGACGCTTAACCTACTGAACCACCCAGGCACCTCTATTATTTTTATTTTTTTAGGAGTCTGCACACCCAGCTTGGGGCTTGAACTCAGGACCGTGAGATTGAGTCATATGCCCAGGGCACTTAGGTGGTGCAGTTGGTTGTGTCTGACTCTTGGTTTTGGCTGAGGTTGTGATCTCAGTGTCCTGAAATCAAGCCCCTCTTCTGGCTCTGCACTTGGGATTCTCTCTCTCTCTCCATTTACCCCTCCCACTCATGCTCTCTGTCTCTCTCAAATTAATAAATATGTCTTAAAAAAGAAAAAGTCTAGGGTGCCTGGGTGGCTTAGTGGTTAAGCCTCTGCCTTCAGCTCAGGTCATGATCTCAGGCTCCTGGGATCGAGTCCCGCGTCGGGCTCTCTGCAGCGGAGAACCTGCTTCCTCCTCTCTCTCTCTTTCTCTCTCTCTCTGCCTACTTGTGATCTCTGTCAAATAAATAAATAAAATCTTAAAAAAAAAAAAAAAGAAAAAGTCTAATGCTTACCAACTGAGCCAGCCAGATGCCCTACTTCTTATTTAAAGCCATGTTGTAATGGAGTATGGGACTCTTTTTATTTATTATCCTTATTCCATAGTTTATTGGCCCTTTATTTATTGTATGTAGGAGCAGTATTTTGATAAAAGGATCTCTGAAATTAAATGTACTATGAGGCCTGGATAGAGTTAGCAATAAAGGGTATTGCTTAGGAATTTTGATTAGTCTGCTCAAGGCCTGGGGGCAACAGTGACAGTTTTGTAGATTCTAAAACATTGTAGAAGAGGGTCTATTTCCTAATTGTAAAACCAAATTATATAGATAGAAATACAGAGTTTCTTAAAAATAAAACAGTAAGAGATTTATATTAGTGATATAGGTGAATTGATTAACACTAAGCCACTATAGTCTCAGTACAGGTGAAATCATTTTGTTTAATTGAAGATTTAATAGTTGTATGTCTTACATTTCAGTAAAATCAACTTTTAGAAATGAGATGTCTCGTCACAGCACACTAGTTCTGTCATATCACTTTTCATTATCAGAAATAACTTTTTTCTTTCTAATTATTTTGCTTTTGTATCTCCTGCTATATTGTAAGCTTCACAAGATCAGGGAGCAAGTCTGTCTTCTGTACCTTTATTATCAGTGGTAATCAGCAAGTCCTTATATTGGTAGATATTGAATGATTGAGTGAATGGATAGTATTGGCAGTGTTTTATGCTCTTGAGAGATCTGTAGCTTCTGTTGATTGAAATTTTCATTTTTTTGTACTTTTTCTCTAAAGATATTTCATGATTTTTTGGTTCATTGAATGGATTGAGAAGGGAAGAAAGTTGTATTAGAAAAACTGTACTGAGAAGTAGAAAGAGCACAGAGATAGAAGTTGAAGACTTAGTTTTGTCCTTCACTGGCTTGAATAAAGTGCATAGTTGATAGTAATATATGCCACCTTTTTTTTTGAAGAGTTTTTTTTATTTAAAAAAAATATTATTTATTTATTTATTTGACAGAGAGATAGAGAGAGTGCACAACTAGGCAGAGCATCAGGTAGAGGGAGAGGGAGAAGCAGGCTCCCCGCTGAGCAGGAAGCTCCATTCGGGCTTGATCCCAGGACCCTGAGATCATGACCTGAGCCAAAGGTAGAGGCTTAACCGACTGAGCCACCCAGGTGCCTCCCCCTTTTTTTTTTACTTATTGAGAGAGAAAGAGTGAGAGAGACGATGTGCAAGCAGGGGGAAGAGAGAATCTCAAGCACACTCCCTGCTGAGCATGGACCCTGATGTGGGGCTCAGTCCCAGGACCATGAGATCATGACCCGAGCCGAAACTGAGTCAGATGCTTAACTGAGCCACCCAGGTGCCCCATGCCATCTTTTATTAAATAACTCTATATATTTTCTACTTCAAAGGGTTTATTTGAAGACTTGAATGAGAAAATATGTATAGAAATGGTTTTTAAATTGTGGAATACTCTAAATGAAATGTACTGTTAGTTATCTAATATTGAACATATTAGTGGCCCATGTAGGTAGAGGAGCAAATAAATATATGGGTTCCTCTTTCCTTCTTTCTTCCTTTCTTTTTCTTCCTTCCTCCCTCCCTCCCTCCCTTCCTTCCTTTCTTCCTTTCTTTTTTTTTTTATGATTTTATTTATTTATTTGTCAGGGAGAGAGAGAGAAAGTAAGCACAAGCAGGGGGAACGGCAGACAGAGGGAGAAGGCTCCCTGCCAAGCAAGGAGCCCGATGAGGGACTCCATCCCAAGACTCCAGGATCATGACCTGAGCTGAAGGCAGATGTTTAACTGACTGCCTGGGTTCCTCTTATTTCATATTTACAAACAGTATGTATGATAGTCTTTTCTAGCATGGGGTACCTGCTTGTGTGTCTTTTAATTTCAAAATCTATTTATAGTATATATTAGATATTTTTCCTGTTTTCACTGTATTTTGTACTTTGTTTATAATCCTTAAAAAGACTAAGTTTAATTCTGGATTATTTGCACAAATAGTATCACATGAAATATATGTGTGTGCACACACAAAAATATATGCCTTAACACACACGAGTTATCTACTTTTTCTTGTTAGGTAGTTATGTTAGATTTGTCTAGAGCAGAGACTGAACTCCCCTTGTAGTCCAGATCTGGCCCATGGCTTGTTTTTGTAAGAGTCATGAGCTAAGAATGGCGTTTATATATGTAAAATTTTTTGCTGTGGTCTAATATGTATAATGTAAAATTTATCTATTCTTTTTTGTCTTCCAGTGGAAATGCCTTTGGATTTTTATTATCTATTTATTTATTAAATTATAATTGACATACAGTATTATATTTCAGGTTTACAACAGAGTATTTGATATTTTAAAAATTCAGTATTTTAACATTTTTAAATGTATAGTTAAGTATGATCACTTTGCCATGTAATCTGTTTTTATACTTTCAAGGAATGGTTAAAAAAGAACATGTGACAGATTGTATGTGGTTTGTAAAGCTTAAAATATTTATATCAGGTTCTTTACTGAAGAAGTTTGCTGACTCTTGGTCTAGGCCTCTGCTTTCCATTATGCATGTGGCTACTGAGCAGCAGAGACATGGCTCGTCTGAACTGAGATGTTCTGTGAGTGTAAAATACATACCAGAATTCACAGAATTCACAAATAGTAGAATGTATAATATATCAATAATTTCTAATATTGATTCCATGTTAATGTTTTGAAGTAAGTAGCACATCTTAACAATTAGTTTTACCTATTTCTTTTTTACTGTGGCTACTCAAAAATTTGCAACTACCCACAGGATTCATGTTATAGTTCTGTTCTGCTGGATATTGGACTAGCCAGAGAAGGACATTATTTTCTTGTCAAGTTAAAATGAGATTAGACTGAGGAGGGGCAAGAGGCATGCTAGCTTGATCTGTCATGTTGTATAAAAGCCAACTCTGGATGGGGAAATGGGCACTAGAATAGTGGAGGAAATTTTAACTGATAAATCTGTAAATGAAGGGAGCATCTCAAGCCTCTTGTAAGTCAGACAAAGGCATACTTAAGTTTTTTATGTGCTGCTTTGGGTTGCTACAAATCTACATGGTATTCTGAAGAGCTTTGAAAATCATAGGCCTCTGCCCCATGTAGTCTAAAATAAACATTTATTTTTAAAACTAAAATTGATAATTACAATGAAATTGTAAGAAAGAGATTTAACTGAAAAGAAAAAAAAGGCTTTTTTTTGGTCAAAGAAGAAAGGTAATTTTTATTATTAAAGAAGTAGTGGGGCGCCTGCGTGGCTCAGTGGGTTAAGTGTCCTCTTTCGGCTCAGGTCATGATCTCAGAGCCCCGCATTGGGCTCTCTGCTTAGCAGGGAGTCTGCTTTTCCCTCTCCTCCCTGCTTGTGCTCTTTCTCTCATTCTCTCTGTCTCTCAAATAAATAAATAAAATCTTAAAAAAAAAAAAAAGAAGTAGTGATTTTACTGTTCAATTTAGGGATTTCTTTGAGGCAGCTTGGGATCAAAAAGATAACAAAAATGTGTTCACTTTGCCCTTACAGTTGACTTGGTTTGAAATGTTGGACAGAATTTAACCTTTTTAAATTTTTTTATTTTTATTTTTTTTCCTAAAACTTTTTTTAACTTGTTTCCCCATCTGAATGATGAAATTAATAATAATTATCCCATAGGCTTATTTTGAGTATTAAATGAAATAATGTATATAAAGTATCTACTGTGGTACTGGCATATGGTGTTTAGTAATAGTTAATTCATTTTTAGTTGACTAAATAAACCTCTCATTTTCAAACCTGTGTGCATTTACAAAGGGTCTGTACAGCATTAGCGAAATCACAGGGCAAGTTTAACTGGCTATAAAATTGCTCATGGTGTGTTTGCTTTATAGTTGATGCAAGAAAGAAATTAGGGCTCTTGCATATGTATGTGTGTGAGTAATTAAGAGAAAGAGAGAGGGAATATGTTAGATTGGAATCCAGGAGTTAAAATGACAATAAGTAACCTTGTTCTAGAATTAGGATTTTTTTGTTTTCTTTTAATATTACTAAGCCTCAGTCTCCTTATCCGTAACATGCGGATAATGACCTAAAATTTAGGGATCCATTTAAAAACCTATGCTTTGCCATCCTATCAGTAACTTAGAAAAATCAAACTCTAAAAAGTAGAGTTGTTGATTGTGTAAGGACACTGAATTGATTTTTTTCAAGGTGAACATACCAGATATTGTCAACCGGGTGTGCTTAAGTCTTAGTGCATTGAAGTTTATAGTAAAAAGTAAATTTCAAGGCAAAAAGAAGAAGCAATATTTCACTGTTTTAATTTTTTTAAAAAGATTTTATTTATTTATTTGACACAGAGAGACAGCCAGAGAGGGAACACAAGCAGGGGGAGTGGGACGCTTAACGACTGAGCCACCCAGGTGCCCTTCACTGTTTTGATTTTTAGATTCCTTTTCTCCATTTGTTTTTTTTTCTTGTGGTAAATATTAAAGGAAATAATTTCTTGCTGCATCTTGTTTGAGAGGAGTGCATTATTTTTCCCTGAGGAGGTATGACTAAACTTCCTTTAGTTTCTTACGCTACCTTCTTCCCTTCAGCCTCCTTCATATATATTCTCTGTGCTTTGGAAGAAAGTGGAGACCTGTGCCAGGAGCATACTGCTGAGATACTGCCTTTCTGCTCTTCTAACATGTTTCTCTTATTTTGACCTTGACCCTTTTATTCTAGTAGTTTTGTCAGAATTACAAATAGGGTCTTTTTTTATTGAATGTGTTAAATGCGTCAGGATCTAAAGTTTATGCTTCCAATACGTTGTGTGGATTTTTTTAAAAGATTTATTTATTTATTTGAGAGGGAGAACTTGCACGCCTACAAGTATGGGGGAGGGGCAGAGGGAGAGGGAGAAGCAGGCTCCCCGCTGAGCAGGGAGCCTGTCCTTGGGCTCAGTCTCAGGATCCTGAGATCATGACCTGAGCTGAAGTCAGACGTTTAATCAACTGAGGCAACCCAGGCACCCCACGTTGTGTGAGTTTTAAGAGAAGTGGGAATACAAAGGCAGTTAGACACCTGTCAGACCTTCCTAAGAATCATTTTGAGGAAAATACTGAAATTTCATGTTGGGCACGTGATTAGAGGAAATAAGAACATGAGTAATTTGTGATTAATAGAAAACCATGACATTAAAATTGATAGAATATGATATATGACTAGTAAAATATGAATGTACATGTATTTTGGAGCTATTTAAGGTTTAATGATAGGTATGTTCTTCTGATTTTAAAAATTTATTTATTTAAATTCAATGAACATACAGTTATTCATCAGTTGCATATAACACCCAGTGTTCATTACATCACACGCCCTCCATAATGCCCATCACCCAGTTATCCCATTCCCTCACACATCTCTCCTCCAGCAACCCTGTTTGTTTCCTATAGTTAAGAGGCTTTTGTGGTTTGTCTCCCTCTCTGATTTTGTCATCTTTTATCTTTCCCTCCTTGCCCATATGATCTTCTGTTTTGTTTCTTAAATTCCACATATGATTGAAATCATATAATTGTCTTTTTTCTGGTTGACTTATTTAGCTCAGGATAATACCCTCTAGTTCCATCCAAGTCATTGCAAATGGTAACATTTCATTTTTTGATGGCTGAGTAATATACCATTGTGTATATATACCACATCTTCTTTATCCATTCATTTGTCTATGGATAACTGATTTTTTTTGATGAATGTATTATATAAACTTAATAATACAGAATAACATGTCTGAGTCTTCTATATCTAAAAAGTAATATTTAAGTCTTAGAGGTTCAGTGACATATTTGGAAATAAGAACCAACATTAACACTTAAAGTTAGGTGAAAAATGAGGCAAAATGAGAGTTTTGGTAGTTACTGTGAAACTGAGCTTAGCAGCTCTAAATAAACTAACAGACAACATCATGTGGTTAAGAGTATATTGCTTTTGAGGAAGACAGGTGATATTTATAGTTTGGTCCTCAATATTTGTAACTCCATGCCTTCATTAAATTAAGCAAATGTTGAGCCTTAGTTTTCTCATGTTAAATGAAAATAATATTCTTATGGTTGTAAGTATGTAGTGAAATGTTGATATAAAGTGCCTTCTAGAATAACCCTGATGTACAGTAGGTGCTAATATATATTTTAAAGTAATTATTGATATGTCCTTTTATTCATTGTTTTCTGGTTGTTTTGTAGTTCTCTTTTTTCCTTTTTTTTTCATATTCTCCTTATGATTGATGACTTTCTATCTTTTTATTTTTATTTTTTTAAAGATTTTATTTATTTATTTGACAGAGATCACAAGTAGGCAGAGAGGCAGGCAGAGAGAGAGAAGGGGAAGCAGGCTCCCCGCTGAGCAGAGAGCCCCATGTGGGGCTTGATCCCAGGACCCTGGGATCATGACCTGAGCCAAAGGCAGAGGCTTAACCCACTGAGCCACCCAGCCGCCCCTATCTTTTTATTTTTTGTTATCTGTTACAGGTTTTGGGTTTGTGGTTGCCATGAGATTCATATATGGCATCCTAAGTATATAGCAGTTCATATTAAGTTCATGGTCACTTAAATTTGAACACATTCTAAGAGAACTTCTTTTTCTTGTAAGGTCTGTTCAGTGGTGGATGATTTAATTCTTGTTTGTCTGGGAAACTCTCTCTCCTTCATTCTGAAGGATACCCTTGCTGTGTAGAGTATTCTCTCTCTCTCTTTTTTTTTTTTTTTAAAGATTTTATTTATTTACTTGACAGAGATCACAAGTAGGCAGAGAGAGAGGAGGAAGCAGGCTCCCCGCTGAGCAGAGAGCCCGATGCGGTCCGATCCCAGGAGCCTGGGATCATGACCCGAGCTGAAGGCAGAGGCCTTAACCCGCTGAGCCACCCAGGTGCCCCTGTGTAGAGTATTCTTGGTTGTAGGTTTTTTCCCTTTAGGTCTTTAAATAAATCATGCCACTCTGTTCTGACCTGGAAAGTGTCTGCTGAAAACTCAGCTGATAGCCTTATGGTGTTTCCCTTGTACATAACTTTTTGCTTCCCTGTTGCTGCTTTTAAAATTATTTCTTTAACCTTTGACATTTTAATTATTTTATGTCCTCTTGTGGACCTCTTTGGGATCATCTTGTTTGGAACTCTTTGTGCTTCCTCAACCTAGATGCATGTTTCCTTCCCCATGTTAGGGAATTTTTTACCCATTATTTATTCAAATAAGTTTTCTGCCCCTTTGTCTCCCTCTCCTACTTCTGCACCCCTATAATGTGAGCTAATATGTTTTTTAAATGATACCTGTGTTAACAAGTAATTCTTTTTTTTTTTTTTTTAAGATTTTATCTATTTATTTGACAGAGATCACAAGTAGGCAGAGAGGCAGGCAGAGAGAGGAAGGGAAGCAGGCTCCCTGCTGAGCAGAGAGCCCAATGGTGGGCTGGATCCCAGGGTCCTGGGATCGTGATCTGAGCCGAATGCAGAGGCTTTAACCCACAGTGCCACCCAGGTGCCCCCAAGTAATTCTTGATATACTTGGGCATAACCCACTTTTTTAGGGGGTATGTGTGTGCATGCACATGTATGTTGTCAAGAAATCATAACATTGGAAGGAAAGAAAGCTTTTACTTTGTAAAAGGCCATATTGCATGGTAACTGAGATAACAGAGTGTGGAGCCATACTGTCCAGGTTCAAATTCTGGCCCATCATATTACTACCTTTGTGATCTCAGTTTCCATATTTATAAAATGGTGGTAATACTAGAAGCAATTCTTGGGCTTTGTGATAATTAATTGAGTTAATTAATATATGCAAGGTAGTTCCTTTTTTTTTTTTTTTAAAGATTTTATTTATTTATTTATTTGACAGAGATCACAAGTAGGCAGAGAGGCAGGCAGAGAGAGAGGGGGGAAGCAGGCTCCCCGCTGAGCAGAGAGCCTGATGCGGGGCTCAGTCCCAGGACCCTGAGATCATGACCTGAGCCGAAGGCAGAGGCTTAACCCATGGAGCCACCCAGGTGCCCCTATGCAAGGTAGTTTCTTTTTTTTTTTTTTAAAGATTTTATTTATTTATTTGTCAGAGAGAGAGAGAGAGAGAAAGAGAGAGAGCACAGGCAGACAGAGTGGCAGGCAGAGGCAGAGGGAGAAGCAGGCTCCCTGCCGAGCAAGGAGCCCGATGTGGGACTCGATCCCAGGACACTGGGATCATGACCTGAGCGGAAGGCAGCCGCTTAACCAACTGAGCCACCCAGGCGTCCCTGCAAGGTAGTTTCTAATTGTGCCTGGCATTTGCCTTTGCTGTTGTTATTTTTCTTCTTATAGAAAGGAAGCTATTTAGCCCAAAGTTTTAAATATGTAGAAGTTTTCTACTATGTTTCTGAGCTCTGTCTGTATCCTAGTACAGTGTTTGTATTTTTTTTGGAGGTTTGTGTCAAGATTCTTTCATTTATTTTCCACCCTTTTTTAAAAAAAGATTTTATTTATTTATTTGAGACAGAAATACAGAGAGAGTGAGAGCAGGCGCATGAGAGAGACACGGATAGGAGTACAGGGAGTATGGGTGGGCAGAGGAAGAGGGAGAAGCAGACTCCCCACCGAGCAGGGAGCTTGATACCAGGCTTGATTCCAGGACCCTGAGACCATGACCTGAACCAAAGACAGACACTTAACCCATTGAGCCACCCATGCTTCCTTCCAAATTGGTTTTTTTTTTAAGATTTTATTTGTTTATTTGACGATGGAGATCACAAGTAGGCAGAGAGGCAGGCAGAGAGAGAGGAGGAAGCAGGCTCCCTGCTGAGCAGAGAGCCCAACTCAGCGCTCAATCTCAGGACCCTGGGATCATGATCTGAGCTGAAGGCAGAGGCTTTAACCCACTGAGCCACCTAGGCGCCCCTCCAAATTGTTTTTTAAACTTCGATATGTAACATTCAAATGAAAGCTTATTAAAACATGTAGCTTTTTTCAAATTTATGTAGGATCTTTAATACTTTGTTTAATACTTAAGTATTAGTGTCCAACTAATACTTAAATTGTAAAAACTTTAGATATTTAAAATTGAAAGTTTTTTTTTTTTTTTAAGATTTTATTTATTTATTTGACAGAGAAAGAGATCACAAGTAGACAGACGCAGGCAGAGAGAGAGGGAGAAGCAGGCTCCCTGCCAAGCAGAGAGCCTGATGCGGAGCTCGATCCCAGGACCCTGAGATCATGACCTGAGCCGAAGGCGGAGGCTTTAACCCACTCAGCCACCCAGGTGCCGCACAGGATTTTTTCTTAAAAATGTTTTTTTTCTAGAAGTTTTATACATTGGGCTGTGATACATTTTGAGTTAATTTTTGTGTATATGTTAGGTAGGGGTCATGTTAATTTTTTTCCCAATGAAAATCAGTTGTTCCAGTATCATTTATTAGAAATGACTATCGTTTTTCCATTTAATTGTCTTGGTACATGTGTTGGAAATCAATTAACCAGATATCTGTTGTATTTCTTGTTTTATTAACATGTGTGTCTATCCTTACCATTAATGTCTTGACTTCTTTAGGACATAAGCTTGGAAATCAGGTAGTATAAGCCTTCCAGCTTTGTTGTTTTTTAAAAGTTGTTTGGCTGTTCTACATTGTCTGCATGTCTCTAAATGTGAGAATCCACCTTTTAGTTTCTCTAAAAAAGCCTTCTAGCATTTTGATTTGATTCTCATCTACATGTAACAGTACTGAATATTCCAACTCATTAATCTGGTATATCCCTTCATTTATTTAAGTTCTCTTTAATTTCTCTCAGCAGTATTGTGTAGTTTTCACTGTAGAGATCTGGTATGTCCTTTTAAAAATTAAAAAAAAGAACCTATGTCTTGGTATTGTAGTTAACTGCTTATTTGCATGGCCCTGAAAGGAGGCCATGTAATAAACTTGGAAATTGTTGCTTAGAAATTAAAATGGAAACACCTAATACCTACTGAAGTCAAAAGGATGTTCCTTGCTTTGAGTTCAGACATACCATCTACTGGCAAATAGCTTCATGCACTATTGTGAGGACACTAATCATTTGTGTATGTTGATACTGTACTAGCAATCTTGATGAACCCTCTTGTTAACTAACTCACTAAATTTTCTAATAGCGTGACTATAGATTTCTTGAATTTACTGTGTAAGTAATATTTGAAAGTATTTTTCTATTTCCATTCAGTCTTATAATTTGTACTTTGTGTGTGTGTGTGTGTGTGTGTGTGTTATGGTATTAGTCTTGTAGACAGTGTAGAATTATATGGTATTGGGTAAATCTTGTCATGTTTCTATGAAGTTATGAACTATGGGGACAGTTCTCAGATTTAGTGTTAAGTATGATGTTTGCTGTAGGTTTTACCATACAGCTTTATTTAGTTAAGAAAACTACTAGTCCTGGTTTGCTAAGAATTTTTATCATCAGATTTTATTGTGTGCATTTTTAGTGTTTATTGAGATAAGTCATACGAGTTTTTACCTTTAACCTGTTAATTTACTTAGTGTAGTTGGATTCAATTTGACGGTTTTTTGCATATATGTTTGTGAGATTGGTCTGTATTTTTTTGGACTTGCTCTGTATGGTCTTGATAGGAAGATCGTACTAATCTTTTAAAATGAATTGGAGATCTTTTTGTTATAGATCTAGAAATCTATGTAAATCAGGGAAAATGTGTTATAAAGTTGTAAAAGGATTAAATGAGGTAATTAATTTTAAGCAATTAGTAGTATACTGTTCAGCATAAGTGATTAGATGAAAGAAGACAGTACTTAATGAGATAGCATAAGCAAAGTATAATATATCCAGGGAATTTAGAACTTGACCCATGGGAGAATTCCAGGGGTAGAATCTAGAAAAATAATCTCATAGTAGAGTTGCAGAGGAGGGGAGAGTTGGGTGTAAATTCATTATCAGCAGAAGTGTTATCAGGGTATTACAGATGCAGTTGGAATTGAACTGTTGTGAAATTGTGAAACATCGCCTTTTCATAGATTCTGAAGAATATTCTGGGAAAAGATAATTAGAACTTTAATAATAGAATTTCTCTGTGTATTTAATTAGCAGAATTTGTAACACAGTAAAGAGAAATGATCTGTCTTCAAAATTCATTCATTCAAAATTAATTCCAACATCCATTTGAAAATGAAGATTTAGAACTATGTAAAAATTGTAGAATTGATCTCAGATTGTCTTTTATCCCCCCCCAATTTTACTTTAATTCCTTCTTTTTAATCTGGAGATTAATGTAAATTTAATTTCAGCTGTTTCTGAATCATCAAGGTAAAACCAAATTATCTTTTGTAACTACTGTTGTCAAGAAGGTAGCAAAGTAAAAGATAGTAACTTAGGCTGCATTGACAATAGGAAAAGTGTAAGGTTATGAGAATAATTTGCAATAGAAAAGCAAAAGCCTTTATTATTATTTTTTTCTTTATCTTTTGTATTACTTTTTACAAACCCTTGTGTTGAGGGCTTTCAATAGATCGCAGCAAGGGAGCTGCTCTGGGGCTACCTATGAAACCCTGACCCAGAAGCAGGTCCTCTATGAATGGTTTAGCACCAGATTCCCCAGGAAGGTGCTTTGTGTGACCAGTGAAGGGGGCACCCCCTTTCAGGCCTTGTCTGGTTTCCTGGGACAAGGGGCTCTCCCACACACAACCCCAGGGATGTGTGTTGGGGCACACCACACCATGCAGGACACTTGCAGCCCACCGGCCAGGACGGTGGGGGACTGGGTATCCAAGGCCAACCGAGGCTCCAAGGTGCTGCCATTTAGTTCTACCTTGGTGAGATTCTGATTTAGAGATGTTCAGTCATAATCCCACAGATGGTAGCTTCACCCCATAAAAGTAAAAGCCTTATTCTGAATTGATAATCATGATGAAAGCAAGCTCCATGAGGGCTGGGGTTTTTGTCTTTTTTAAAAAAAATATGAATGACTTATTTTCTCTGTCATTTAAAGAGATTCCCTTCCTTTCCTTTTCCTTCCATTCTTCGTTCCTCCACCCCTCCCTCCCTTGGAACTTGAACTCATGACCCTGAAATTAAGGGTCACATGCCCTCCTGACTGACTGAGCCAACCAGGTGCCCCAGGATTTTTGTCTTTTGAACCATTGTGTCCGCAGTGCCTAGAATAGTGTGTAGCACATGATAGGCACTCAGTAAATATTTATCGAATGAAGTGGTCGAAGAAAAGTTGCTGATGTCTTTGTATGAAAGATACAGGGACCCGGTGGTTGTGAAATTTTTAACAATTTAAAAAATGCAACTACATGTCACATTCAATTTCCAAACAAAAATATAAACCATTTAGCAAAAGAAAAAAGTGTTTTTCAAGGAAAATGATACGCTAGGACAGAATTTAAAGCTAGATAAATTTAAGAAAGAAATAACTACTTTTGTTTGGTTTTATATAATATAGGGATGATTTGTCCCCATAGAGTTGTTATAGAAGGATTAAATGAAGTAATTTAAAGCACTTTGCATTCAATTGACAGTGGGTAGAGAAAAGAAGCAATATATGTGTATACTTACCTTCTGACTTATATGTAATACACATACAAATACACAAGCATACCCTGCTTTAAGAAAAATTGAATTTATAAGGTAAATATGGGACTTGGATTATAAGGGGAGTTATTACAGGAATTAAAAAAAAGCCACTTAGGCATTTATGGAAATGTAATTTATAGTCAGCTTTTTATAACACATCTATTTAAGTAAGCGAGATGCATTTACATAATGCTTCTTGGAGGAAATTGTAGACAGATTCATTCTTTCTGAACCCTGGTCTAGGAATCCTCTTTTTTCCTCCATTCAGAAATTACGCGTAAAGCTTGTACCTCCAGGGCTCTGTCAAGTGCCAAATGGATCAGGAGAGCTTAAGATAGAATTACCAGCTTTAAGTTTAATCTAATCCAAGGTTCAGCAAATGTTTTTTGTTAAGGGCCAGATAGTAAATATTTTTAGTTTTGTGGACCATGTTGTCTCTGTCTCAACTGTTTCTGCTTTGCCATTATAGCACAAAAGCACTATATTCTGGTGGTCTTACATAAGCAAATGAATATAGCTGTGTTCCAATAAAACATTATTTGTAAAAGCAGGTAGCAGGCCACAGTGGGCCTTTGGATCAAAGTTTGACAATCCATGATCGAATACATTCTCCTTAAAAGACTATCTTACATCTTAAGTGTGCCTTCCTTTCTTCTTAATAAAGTATAAAGGTGAGGAAAACATAAGTTTAATATAAAACTTTTTGTTTTAAAATTTGCTTCAGTAAATTATAAGAGTTGAAATAAGTTTTTCTTCTGCTTATAGTAAGGCATTGGTAAGCCCCTTGTACTTCGGTAAGATGTTTTATGTAAGTAATTAATGAAATGTATAAATTTGAAAGGAAAATTAAGCCTTTTTTTCCCCATAAAAATCACATCCCATGCCTTTGTTATAATAGAGAACTCCATGTATGGTCATGCTGCATATGTCCTGATAATGTACTTAGTGACTTATAGAAATGACTTTTGTATGGATAAACTAATTATAATGATATGTTCAGGTAGCTTCTGTATTTGCTGCTATAATGATTCTTATTCGGAACAGTGTAATTACCCCAGGTAGTTGGTAGCTTGCTTGGATCCCTTGATATGTATCTCATTAATGATGTTTGTAACAGATGTTTATTCTAATGACTGGAGCTGAATGTTCAGACAGGAACAGGAGGATAAGGTAATGAGACTCTAGACCAGAAAAGTCTTACATGCTGAGAAGAATATTAAAGAGGTTTCAGATGTCTCTGGCATAATTTTCAGTGAACTACAAACAAAACCAAAATATGTTTTATGCTATTTAGGAACAGAATGAGTAAGTCAAATTATGATCAATTAAGTTATGTGTATACTACTTTATGAATTTGTTCACTTAGCTGTTTTTCAGTTCCACTTGAGGGAAGAGATTAGAGCAAACATAAATTTCTCTTTAGTTCTGTTTTTCTTTTGACTGCCAAGCAAATTGTTCCTTATATAGCATAAGAACTTTGAATATTGGAATTAATAAGAATTTATCGCTTATTTACTAATAAGTATTAATTATAGCCATACATCATATTTAATATTTAGAGACTTACTAATATATAAAGTTATACCTGGAAAGGATTTAAAATTTTAGAACTGTTTGAGAGAAGCTTAAGAGTTTTGTGTAAGTGTCTAAGGGGCCAGAATCCAGAAAATAAGGTATTTGCTTCAATTGTACAAGTAGATAGTGGCAAAATCAGCAATACAACTCTGGTCTTCTGTTCTGTAGCTTTTTTCTTTATTCTATATTCTAGTATTTGGGCTCTTAAAATTTGGTTTATGGTAGCCTTTTCATATTATACAGATGACTAATCTTGGGGCTTGCTAAATGTTTACCATCATACTTCTGGTGGTAAGCAGAAACCCTTAGGATATAGAGCAGATTACATCACTTAGAGGCTCCAGCCGTTTTTTACTGTAATTTCATTGGAACCTACTGGGAGGAAGCCAGGCCGGTTTTTTTTGTGGCTGGGTGGTGCTGGGGGGCGGACACAATAATGTTCACTCCTGTGTTTCTCTCTGATCATGGAGAAGGGAAACTAACAAAGAGTGATTGAGGTCAGTCAGAAACACTGTTTAATGATCTGAAGCTGTAGTTTATATCTGATGGTAAATTGGTTAAAAGAAAGCGGAGCTCATTTTACTCCTTCTTTAAGCCCAACTCTTACTTGGAGCCCCACTATATAAAATAAGTCAGAGTGGTACCACTTTTGTTGTTGCACATTTCTGGAGAGGTGTGGGGTTGCACGTGGTGGTCTCTCATGTCATGGTGGGACTTCATAGTTCAACAAGCCCCAAACACCACTAGGTGTTTGGGTCACATTACCATCATGATTATATTACCATATAGGATAATTTTATTAAAAAGAATTCAGAGGTCCAAATTCAGTAGGCCTTGCTTGGCTTGGTGAATGTGAATATGCTTTGAAAAGCATCTGAGTTGGTTCTGATTTCTCGCTAGGTTTGGAAGCTACTGCTCATAGCACCCTGTGGAATACGGTGTAGAAATCAGTGTTCTGAATCAGAGTAGTGTTTAGCCAGTCATTGAGTTGAGGATACGGCTGATAATTTGATCATAGGCATACATATAAAATGCTTAGTACGGTATTCAGTGGACATTAGTTATTGTTGTCATAGCTAAAGACTCCTTGGAAAACTATTTTTACATGGGAAGCAACATTTTGTTTCCTAGAGTCCATTCACAATTCTCTTAGGGTCTGGTATAGTTACTGTACAAGAAGAAAAGTAGGTATTGGTCAAAAAAACTAGTATCTCAAAACCCAACTTTTGAAATAGATACCAGCTAGTCATATGCTTAGGATTTACTAATGGATAAAAAAATCCTTTAAGTATTAGCTTCTTTGATTAAATGCTAAATATAAGAGTTATTCCTAATTAATAGAAATATTGTGTCTGAAGTGGTACTTAGAAATAAAAATCAAGCAACTTCAATACCTATTACCAAATCTGGCTATAGAACTCTTATAGCTTAACAGATACAGGTAAAACCTGTTGCAAATATAGGTATAGCCCCAAGGTAGAATTTGCAGTTGTCCATATTCTAGGGGTAGCAAACATCTGGAACTTGGAAATATTTAAAAAAATCATTTTTTTGGTTAATATTTCTAAGTATATATATTTTAAAATAGAGCTAGGCTACAGGGCCCAAATGCATGAAAGGAAATAATATAGGATAAAGAGATGACTTTGTTTCTTAGTTTATTCATATGGTCAGTAGATATTTGTTGAACATTTACTATATGCCAAAATTAGAACTAAGCTGTATGATTATTTTTACATAATTTTTATCTTAACATGAACATTTCCATTTTTAAAGTATACTTTTAAAACTATTGCTTAATTGCTGTCAAGATAAAATTATTTGCTTTCTGTTGAGGTATTTAGACCTTTTTTGTGTGTGTGTTGGAAACAACTGTAATGATCTCCTTATATCCATCTTTGTGCCAGTTATGATAAATACAGTATTTCGATACTTAAAGTACTTAGATAAAGAGTATGTAAACTTCTGAAGTCCTCGATAGACTTTGTAAAGGCTGTGTGGTACACCCCAAATATCATCATTGACTAAAAGAGCCCATTTCACTACATCCTTGGCAATTTTGGGTAGTTTCTTTCTTTTTGGGGGGGAGGTTTCATAAAAGTCAAGTTGACAATCAAAAAGTAAAATTTTATTATTGTTTTAATTAGTGTTTTTTTTTCTTTCTAATGTTAATGTGGTTTCTGGAGTTTATTGTGTATATTGGCCTATAGTAACATTTTTTTAGCAACAGTTTTTCTTTTGACAGGTAACACTTGTTGAGCACTTATACATACTAGACATTGTTCTGAGCACTTTTCATAGAGTATCTATCTCATTTAATCACATACTCTATATGTGTAGATACTGTTATTATCCTGGTTTTATGAATTAGGAAAATGAAGCACATGAAGGCAAGTAAGTATTCCAAACCCATAAGGTTATTTAAGTAATAGGACTGACAGTTGAATGCAGAGCCTAGGATCTTTAACACTGTCCTGTTATAAACATATTTCTTTTTTTCTATATTGCCAGGTGATGTCTTCATTACTCTTTTTTCAATATCTCTTTGGTTATTTTTACTGTTTTATTCTTATAGGTGCATTTTTGCCTTAGTTTATACTTACTCTGATGTTGTCTGCCTTATAAAACATTATGTAGGGAGATTAAAAGTTCTTCTTGTGAGAACTTTTATCCTACTCCTTGGGATAATTAGTGTTAAGAGTTGGATGTTTGGTTCCTATGGCCATTGTCTGCATTCATCTACCTATCTGCTACCTTCTTCCCTCTCTGCCTGATCCTTCATAAATGGGATATGATACATACTATTCTCTTACAAGTAACCTATAGAAAAACTTTATCAGTTTTCCTCATATTGCTTTGTGATGGTAATTGGAATGGCATTGCAGCGCTCACTTAATGGGAGAATCAATATGTTTGCAGAAATAATATTTTTTTGCTTTATTGGTAACTATTAAGTGAGTATAGGCCCTAGAAGGTGTCAGAGACAATACAATACACTGTAGGAAAACAAAACAGAATACCTACCCTGAAGCAGCTTTAAGATACAAGAGTTGTCATAAAACTCTGAACAGTACAAGACAGAATAAATTCAAGAGAGGTACCAAAGAGCTACTAAGGAGCATTACTTGATATCCCATATGAAATATGAGTGCTCATTGTGATTTTAGGAGTTGTAATATTGGATGTCCTAGATGGTTTTGAAATTTTGAAAGTGGTTTAAATAAGAGATCCTAACACATTTATTATTTAGTATTGAAGAGTGCTACTGACCAGACTGAAGAACATTTCCCCTCTACCCCTATTTTAGCTCTGGAGCTGTTAGGTGAACTGTTAAATGGATTTCATACTTGTTTTTTCACAGTTCCATCATATTTTCAGGACTGGTTATTTGCTCAAGTGTTCTAGTCTATTATGTATGATTATAGAAATGGCAACTACTAGCTTGGGTATAAAAGGGAAAAAAATCTGTTCCTCTTTGTGAAGCCGTGAAAAATTGTTGAGGGAATTATAATCTATTTTTAAAGAATGCACATTATATACAAATGAAAATTGGAAGTAATCAGCCATGTCAGGAATAAATGGAATATTTCTTTTGATCTTTTCTTTTTATGAAGACTCATTGCTTTATAAAAATCATAATGATTTTCACATCTTTGTGTCTTTTTGATACATGGTATTGCCCAAACAATTGTAAGTGGCTTTTATTTATTTTTTTTAAAGATTTTTATTTATTTATTTGATAGAGAGATCACAAGTAGGCAGAGAGGCAGGCAGAGAGAGAGGAGGAAGCAGGCTCCCTGCTGAGCAGAGAGCCCCATGTGGGGCTCGATCCAGGACCCTGAGACCATGACCTGCGTCGAAGGCAGAGGCTTTAACTCATTGAGCCACCCAGGCACCCCTGTAAGTGGCTTTTAAATTTTATCCCAGATCAAAGCAAATCTGAGCAGTGGATGTGGTATTACTCTCTGATGGAGGACTGCTTGAAAGGATATAGTATTTTACATATTTAATTTGTGTGGCTATGAAGTTCTAAAAAGCATAACCTGTTACGTTCATGATAATTAGTGCAAATGACTATATCATTTGATTTTATGCTTTGAAGTCTGGTAAAGATACTCTATATTCTCACTATGAACAGAGCTACTTAATCTGAGAGTAACTAATTAAAATAACCAAGAGAGGCTTCTTATCTATAGAACTGGTAGATTCATGAGATTTGTTTACAAGGATTGGAACTAATTACCTGATTTGTGCAATGAATAACAATTTTTCAGTATTCCATTATACTGAAAGCTTTTCAAATCCTCTTAATTAGGTCAAGATCAATGAATATGTCTCTACCTTACTAAACCTTTTCCATAATTAGTAGTTGTGACTTTTTCTAATTTGGACTTAATATTTCAGTAAAAATATCTTTTTGTCTTATGATTCTGATTTTGTAATAATGAAAACACAGCAGTGTTTTAAAAACTGTTTTCCCCATTATAAAAGTAATTTGTATTAATTATAGAAAATTTAGAAAATGAAGATAAGGAAAAGGACAAAAATGAAAAGCATCTGTAATCTTCACCAGTTAAGAGATGGTTGCTGCTTTCATTTTGATGTGTATACTTTTAGACCTTCCTCTCTTACATGTATTATTTTGTTTAGTTAAATGAAAATATTCCCCAGTATTTGCCAAGTACCATTCTAGATGCTGGAAATTTATTACAGTGGTTCCTGCTGTAATGGGGCTTTTATTAGGTGAACTATGTTTTTAACATAAACTATTTAGTATTTGTGACTTACAGGTTAGTAATCTGCTGTTTTTACTTAATTCATCCAAGATATTTTTCCATTTCATTAAACATTTTTCTTATAGATGACTAAAAATGAAACTATTTCTTTATTAAAGTCATACTTGCTCATGGTTAAAAAAAATAGTACTGGAAAGCTTATAATGTAGAGGACTAGAACCCTTCCCCATTCCTTCCTTCTCTCTGTCAGTTCTACTCACTAAAGGCAAGCACTTTAACCATTTCTGTTTTTTACTTATTCTGTGCTTATCCCTAGATCTCTGAATAAGATTATTATATCTCTATTTATTAATTAACTTTAGGTGAGTTCTTATAGTGGTCATGGAAGATGTAGCTCAACCAAAATCTTTGTGCTTACCTTTCCTTCTGGTTTCTCATCCTGGTTATATTATTCTTGTTAGTTCTTTAGTGATCAAGCCTTTGTTTTTATTTTTTTTTTAATTTTATTTATTTAAAAAAATTATTTATTTATTTATTTTGACAGAGAGAGATCACAAGTAAGCAGAGAGGCAGGCAGAGAAAGAAGGGGAAGCAGGCTCCCTGCTGAGCAGAGAGCCCGATGCAATGCGGGGGGCCTATCCCAGGACCCTGAGACCATGACTTAAGCTGAAGGCAGAGGCTTTAACCCACTCAGCCACCCAGGCACCCCAAGCCTTTGTTTTTAATCTTACCTTCACTCTTCTCATAACTCCTGTATAGTGTTTGTTGACTTTTCATATTGTAAGATGAGGACTTTAGAATTCTGTCTTCACCTACCTGTTATGTCAACTCTAACTTTAATATTGTCAACTTCATTTACATTTATATGCTGTTTGGTAAGCATAGTTAAAAAATTTTTTTTTAAAGATTTTATTTATTTGACACAGAGAGAGCGCATGTGTGAGAGAAAGAGCACAAGCGGGGGAGTGGGAGAGGGAGAAGTAGGCTGAGCTGAGAAGGGAGCCAGGATTCGGCCGGATCCCAGGACCCTGGGATCATGACCTGAACCGAAGACAGATGCTTAATTTTAATTGACTGTGCCACCCAGGTGTCCCTTTAAAAATTTTTTTCTTAAGTCTCTGGTTGAATTGAAATAGTGAAAATACTTAAAATGTTTTGACTGGAACTATTTAGATTATTGGGAAGGATTAACCTCTGTGCAGTGGTTCTTGGGACTTCTCAATCTATTGCTTCACTTGATCTTAGCCAAAAGGCCAAGAAATGATTCTCTCAATCTATTTCTTATTGACCAGAAATTTATTGCAATAGTTCATCTGCTGATTCTCTTCCCTTCTTCCCTTATCTTCATTGTCATGTATTACATTAGTTATCTATTGCTACCTAACAAATTACCTCAAAGTTACCCTCAAAATTAGCAGTTTTAAACAAGAAACACTTATTATCTCATAGATTTTGGAAGCAGTTTAGTTGGGTGGTTCTAGCTCTTATGAGGTTGCCTTCAGACTTTTCCAAGCCTGCTATTATCTCAAAGCTCCACTTCTGAGCTCACTCCTCTGGTTGATGGCAGGTCTCATTTCTTCACTGGCTCTTGGCCTAAAGCCTCCATTCCTTGCCCTTTGGGTCTGTCCATAGGCTGTGTGTGGGGGGACCCTTTCTTTTTTTATCCTCTAGAGTAATTGTTTGGGGGTCTGTGAGTTAAACTGACAAAAGACCTGAAAGAAAAACAAAGTTTATTCATATGCATATGTGAGTGCATGAAAGAAGTAGTTTGCTAAGAGATTAAAATTAGGGGTTTATATACCTAACTTAATAGAGGAGAGGAATGGGGAAGGAAAGAGTGCTACAGGAAGAACAAAAGGGTTTCTTTGAGAAATGCAAATGGGTTTTTAGGGGAAAAATGGGAAATTAGAAAGTTTATAATGGTGTTTATTTATGCTGGCATGAATGGTCTTTTCTGTCTTCCTCATGGCTGTAAATCTGCCCCCTATTCCCCTCCAGAGGATTTAAGACAGTTTCACTTATTCTCCTTGGGAATGAAGCTTCTCTGAAGAGGGAGTTTATGGCAGCTTCACTCCCAGAAGTTTCTGCTTTTAGTCGGATAAGGGAAGCTCAGAGGAGGCTTCATTCTGCATCTGTTGAATCTCAAATGTCTTCAGCTTAAAAATAATCATACTAACTCTGGGATTCCAAGTGGGTCCCTACAGCTGCCCGAGTGTCTTCACCACATGGCAGCCAGCTTCGCTACAGAGCAAGTGATCCGAGAGAGAGTAGTTACTCCCAAGATATCCAAGATGGAAGCAGTAGTTTTTTTATAATCTAATCTCAAAAATGACATACAATCACTTTTGCCATATTCTGTTTGTTGGAAGTGAGATACAAATCTAGCCTTCACTGAAGGGGGGGAGGGAAATTAAGTTCCACTTCTTGAAGGGCGTTGGGGAGAGTATCAGAGAATTTGTGGACTTGTCATATTTTTAAAATCACCAGATGGCTATGTATGTATGTAAAAAAAATTTTTTTTGTTGTTATTTTGATAGTGTCTTGGGAGGAAAAGGACTCATATTGGATCTCTATATTTCATTGTATAAGTGTACCATAATTTATTTGACAAATTCTGTGTGGTTAGAAATTTAGATTATTCTGAAAATTTTGCCTTTATAACAGTACTGTGATAGTGTTATTCTAGATAACTTTTTCATATGTCTAATTATTCATCTGATAGTTCATTATAATTATTGTTATATTCTGTATGCTGTATCTATTTTTATGGGACTATACATAAATCCTTTTTAAAGTAAACTTTCAGTGTATTACATGTTTTTGTAGCATTTTTTGCAGAGATATTTTAAGGACTGTGTTCTGAGCTAAGTATATTTTAATGATTTATTGAACAGATTCATACCTGGAAGTATGTTTTCCTGTCCCATTTGGTTTAGTTTTGGCATTTTTATGACTTCACTAGGTGGCAGCAGAGGACCATTTAATTCAGCCTGCTTTTGTGAAGCAGTAGAAGAACCCAGTGCCTTGTAAATCTAATACATATCAAAATATTAGTTTGGGATTATTAAGAATTTAGTAAGGATTAGAGGGTTCACGTATACAAAGATATTGAGAACATAGTAGTTTTGATAATGTTGACATATTCTTTTGTGCATTGCATCTAAATTATATTTGTAGTTGACTATATAGTCTCATTTTGGAAGTATTTTTGTAAATAAGATTAAACCATGTTAAAATCCCTGAAACTATTTTGTCTGCTTCAGAAGACTACAGTGTTTGTATATAGGAATCCCAGAATGATGTGAATATTTTCTTTTATTCCATGTGGGCTTTTTGCTCTTAGTTGTCTGTGTTGGGAGCAAAGGAGTCTAATAGAAAAACTTACGCTGGAATATAACTCCTTTATTTATTTTAGATGGTGAAATTTATGGTCCGAGGATAGAAAAGTCGTTTGACTTGTGTGTGGTATGTGAAGAATAGTGATTTTGACATATGTGCTCTAATTATATTTTAGGAAGAAATTTCTATGACCGTATGTTTTTTCCTTTAAAAATTGTATATAGTATTTTTACTTTCTTGGGGAACTATATTCAGTTTTTGCATGTTTCTGGTAATTTGGTTTCCAAAAGTTTGCATTAGTATCTGTGAACTAGATAAAGAAATTGAAAATAAGTAATTCTGACAGCTCTTTTTAAAATTGTGAAGTCTGATTTGAAGATTTTATAGGCAACCCATCCTAGTACACAGCATCTCTGGCTCTCAGCCCAGCTCTAATGTTGTTGATGTTGCTGATATTTTTGCTGGCAGGTGAGCTTTCTTGGACAAATTTTATTTCAGTAACACTTTGGAATTTAGAAAATTTAATTTTTCAAATACTTTTGCATGGGCAGAGAACCAAATTTTGTCTCCATGAATTATTTGGAATGGCATTTAAACCCTTTATGTTTTGTATTAGCCTGATGATATAACTTGTGGCTGGAGGTACAGAGTACAGTATGGAACTATAACAAATAAAATTGCTACTGGAATTATAACTTCAGGTAACTGCATAGTGAATCTCCTCTGTGATCTGGCCTTGGTAGTTGCCTTGATATTATGGGTCTATATTATATTTATTTTTGTAGCCTCAGGAGTATTTAGCTTCTTATATTTAGTATTTAGCTGTTCAGATTGGTGTATCTAGAGTATCTCCTGTTACTTTTATGTGAACATGAACAGAGACTAGTGGAAACCAGTTAATTTCTAATAGTGTGATCCATTAAGCATTATTTACTAATAAATGGAGAAACTAAAAATAATTTAGAACTGGTGCACTTAGATATAATTTTACTTACTACATTTTCTCTATGTGCATGTCTTTCCTAAAAATACTTAGTTGTGCTGTTAGCCCATTTGTAAATTAAAAATTAATACTTGAGGATCTTTGTTGAAAATAAATGATTATAGATTAGGTCTTTCTGTTTCGCTAAAATAAATAACAAAATATTCATTGTTTTAGTAGAAATAATATGAAAATAAAAAGAAGATGTTGCTTGCTTTAAAGACAATTCCTAATTTTTGACATATTTTAAATGATGGCTGTTCCGACTGTATACTTGGAACTACCAAATAAAATATTTAAATGTGTGGCCACTTTCAGTGGCAAAGTTTTGAGAGGAAAATTAGTTTGTACATATTTAAAAAAAAGAAAATTTAAGACCTGGTCATGGGATGCCTGGCTAGCTCAGTCAGTAGAGGTTGTGACTCTTGAGCTTGGGCTTGTGAGTTTGAGCCTCATGTTGGTTGCAGAGATGACTTAAAAATAACATCTTAAAAAAAAACAACAAAAACCTGGTTCATGCCCTTAAATGGGTCAAATTCTAATTGCTCTGTTAACATGGGAATGCATGAGAGTACAATATGAAATACAATTGCATGTAAATGGCATGGCATGGGAACATAGGGTTCTTAGGAGGAGGATGACTACTGAAGGTTGAGTAATATGGGCAAGAGGAGGGAAACAGCCTGAGCTGGACAGTGCTGACTAATAATTGGTGATAAATCCAGAATCTGTTTAACTTCTGGTCACTGGGGAGGTAGGTGGTTAGACCAAAGGAAGAGAATTGTTAGTTGTGGTGCCTGGGTTAAATCTTTTGTTTATATTTTAAAATATGTCAGAGTTTTAATGATTGCTAAGCCGTGAATCTCTGATTTAAATTTTGCATTAATGTCAACTCCTACTTCTTGAATTATTCTTAGGAATTTGTAAGGTAGGGGATCCTTTATCTCCTTTATCTCAGTCTTCTTGAAGTTTAAGGCCATTTGAAATTGCTGAGTCAGTTGGTTAGCCCAGTGGCTTTTGAGGGACTTAAAAAAGCTGTGTTTGAAATACAGTGGTAAGAGTATTTTCTTTCTTTCTTTCTTTCCTTTTTTCTTTTAGAGAATATTTTCCATAGTGATTTAGAAGGCAGGGATATGAACATTTGCTGTGGAAGGGGAAGCAGACTAAACTTTGGTGAGTGAAAGAATATATATAACAAAGTGAGTGGTGTCACAGCTGACATTACCAAGATATCCCCAAGGGGTTACCCTGCAGAGGGTACTGGAAACCCTATAGTAATTTGCCCCTCAGTCATCCCCCCAACATTTTATTTCCTATTTTTAGTTATTGCTCAAGGGCTATTAGGTAAACGTTTTTTGGGACTCAGTGAAAGCTTTTACTAAAAGTAGATTATATTAGCATTCATTCAGTTAGTCTAGATAATAGTGAGTTTCAAAAGTTACATAATATAAAATGTGAAAACTAGAGTACTGTGATTGGGATTAACTTGTCATTTGCATAGTCTTTTTCTTTTCTTTCATAGTCCTCTTTGTTCCTTTTACTTGAGTTAGTATTAAGAATATTTCTATAACTAATAAGAGAGGAAAAATCTACTCGAATGTAACTTTTGGACAAGCAGTTTTGTGAAAGTTCCTTTTTTCCATGTTTTTAAAAAATTTTTAATTTTTTTGTTTGATTTTATCTGTTTGGCTCTTTTAAAAAATTCAGTTAGCCAACATATAGTACATCGTTAGTTTTTGATATAATGTTCAGTGATTCATTAGTTATATATAGTTAGTGCTTGTTACATCATGTGCCTGTCTTAATGTCCATCACCCAGTTATCCCATTCCTGACCCACCTCCCTTTTCTCAATCCTCAGGTTTTTTTCCTGGAGTCTCTCATGGTTTGTCTCCCTCTCTGATTTCTTCCCATTCAGTTTTCCTTCCCTGTTCCTATGATCCTCTGCACTATTCCTTATCTTCCGCATATGAGTGAAACCATATGATAATTGTCTTTCTCTGCTTGACTTATTTCACTTACCATAATACCCTCCAGTTCCATCCATGGCAATGCAAATGGCAGGTATTCATCCTTTCTGATGGCTGAGTAATATTCCATTATATACATGAACCACATCTTTTTTATTCATTCATGTGTTGAAGGACATTTTGGCTCCTTCTACAGTTTGGTTGTTTTTTACACTGCTGCTGTGAACATTAGGTACATGTGCCCCTTCTTTTCACTACATCTGTATCTTTGGGGTAAATACCCAGTAGTGCTATTACTGGGTCGTTGGGTAGCTCTATTTTTAACTTCTTGAGGAATCTCCATACTGTTTTCCAAAGTGGCTGTACCAGCTTGCATTCCCATCAACAGTGTAAGAGGGTTCCCTTTTCTCCACATCTTTGCCAACATTTGCTGTTTCCTGTCTTGTTAATTTTAGCCATTCTAACTGGTGCAAGGTGGTATATCATTGTGGATTTTTTTGTTTTTTGTTTTTTTGATTGACAAGAACTTAAATTATAGGACATAGGATATAGGATGTTGGAAGGGACAGGAACTGGTGGGGAGGAGTGGCTCCCCCACCTCACTTCTGTGGCCAAACCTCTGTACGACTGTGCCTCGGTTTCAGACACCTCTGCCGTGTCAGTTTTCTTAAAGGCCACCCATGCTGCCCACCTAGGGCCAGACAGGCAGCACTGAGGGCCAGGGGGCTCACAGATGTCTGGTGTGTCCACCTACTGGGCCTTTACCTTGCACGGCTGGCTCTCTGGCCCAGAAATTCCAGGGGCACTAAGAATGGTTCAGGGGCAGACCCCAGCTGCTTGCCAAGCAGACCTTGGTTCACTGGAACGGGCATTCTCCGGAGCATGGGGTGCGGCCTGGCTGGCCTCTTCTTAACCCTGGGAGATTGTCCTGGCATCCTCAGCTCTGAGTGCCAGGACCTCCATGGCTGGGTCTGGCTGAGGGACTGTCAGGTGCATGTACATATCTGATATGTGTTTAACCAGGGCATCACAGGGCAGGCAGAGCAGCTTCTCGGGAAGTGCCATGAGCAGCTCAAGAACCACCACTGCCTCAACTGTAGTCTCGTTGTGGTTCCCTGATGTCAAGTGATGTGGAGGATTTTTCCATGTGTCTGTTGGCCATTTGTATGTCTTCTTTGGAAAAGTGTCTGTTCATGTCTTCTGCCCATTTCACAACAAAGGAAAGAACCAGAGACAGTGTTCTCTGTCGTAGAGCTAATTGATATGGATATAAGTAAGATGTCAGAGATGGAAATTCAGGATAACAATTATAAAGTTAATAGCTAGGCTTGAAAAAAGCATAAATGACAGTACAGAATCTCTAAGGGGGGAAATGAGATCTAATAAGGCCAAACTTAAAAATGCTATGAATGAGATGCAGTCTAAATTGGATGCCCTAATAGCAAGGGTCAGTGAGGTAGAAGAGAGAATAAGTGATCTAGAGGACAGGCTGCTAGAAAGAAAGGAAGTTGAGGAAAAGAGAAGGACAACTAATAGCCCATGAAGAAAGGCTTTGAGATTTTAATTACTACTTGAAGTGAACAATGTCAGATTTATCAGGATCCTAGAGGGGTTGGGGGGAGAGAGAGAGGGCTAGAAGGTATATTTGAGCAAATCGTGGCTGAGAACTTCCTTAATTTTGTGAAGGAAGCAAGCATTCATGTCCAGGAGGCAGAGAAATCCCAAAAATCAACAAAAAGTCTCCCCAGATCAATAAAGATGGCTAGGGACAGGAGGTTTCTTACATATGGAGAGAGGAACATTAGAATAACATCAGAACTATCCACAGGGACCCAGCAAGCCAGAAAGGGCTGGCAAGACATTTTCAGGGTACTAAATGAGAGGAACATGCAGCCAAGAATACTTTATCCAGCAAGGCTACCACTCAGAATGGAAAGAGAGATAAAGAGCTTCCAGGACAGACAGAAGAATATGTGACTGCCAATCCAGCCCTGCAAGATATATTAAGGGGATTCTGTAAGTGAAGAGAGACCAGAGCAAAATAGACCAGAAAGTAACAGAGACAATCTACAGAGGTGCAGGGACTTTACAGGCAATACAGTGGCACTAAATTCCTATCTTTCAATAGTTACTCTGAATGTAATTGGGCTGAATGCTCCAACCAAAAGACAGGGTATTAGATTGGATAAAAAAGCAAGAACCATCCATATGCTCCAGACTGAAAGTGAGGGGGTGGAGACCCATTTACCACACTAATGGAACTCAAAAGAGAGGTAGGGTAGCAATTATTATAATTAGACAAATTAGATTTTAAAACAAGGACTGTAGTAAGAGATGTAGAGGGACACTATATCATACTTAAAGGGTCTATCCAACAAGAAGATCTAACAATTATAAATATCTATGCCCCCAGCGTGGGAGTGGCCAATTATATAAACCAGTTAATAATCAATAGTAGGGGACTTTAACACCCCACTCACAGCAATGAACAGGTCATCCAAGGAGAAGATCAACAAAGAAACAAGGGCTTTGAATGACACACTGTTTGGCTTTTCTATTTTTGTTTGCAATTTGCGTATTAAGGGTGGTTAGAGGTTGTTTAACCCAGCGTTTTACATCATTTATTGTGCATATGAATCACCTGGGGATCTTGTTAAAATGTAAATTCTGATTAGGTAAGTCTGGGGTGAGGTCCAAGATTCTGCATCTTCTTTTTTTTTTTTTTAATATTTTATTTATTTGACAGAGAGAAATGACAAGCAGGCAGAGAGGCAGGCAGAGAGAGAGGGGGAAGCAGGCTCCCCGTGGAGCAGAGAGCCGGGGCTCGATCCCAGGACCCTGAGATCATGACCTGAGCCGAAGGCAGAGACTTTAACCCACTGAGCCACCCAGGCGCCCCGATTCTGCATCTTCAAGAAGTTCCCAGGCGGGGCACCTGGGTGGCACAGTGGGTTAAAGCCTCTGTCTTGGGCTCAGGTCATGGTCCTGGGGTCCTGGGATCGAGCCCCGCATCTGGCTCTCTGCTCAGTGGGGAGCCTGCTTCCTCCTCTCTCTCTGCCTGCCTCTCTGCCTGCTTGTGATCTCTCTCTCTCTGTGTCAAACAAATAAATAAATAAAATCTTAAAAAAAAAAAAAAAAAGAAGTTCCCAGGTAATGCCTGTGCTACTAGTCTAAGGACATGTTAAGTAGCAGGAGTCTAATCCTTTTTTCAGGATGTTCAACAACCTATACCTAATTATCAGTTGGTGAGCTTTTATTTTTTAATATGACAAAAAAAATCATATTTGTTAGTGTAGGAAATATTTTAAAAACTTTTCCTAATTAAAGGGCAGCTCATTTTTAATAAGTAGCTAACTTTCTTCATATTAAATCTTTAAGATGTGTCATAAGATTTTGTCCTCTAACTGAATTGCTTTTGAGGATTTGAAGAAATTGATTTTTTTCAGCTGTGTCTGTGTCCACTTATTGTTTGGAGTGCTTACATTTTGTACTTTAGATGACCATTGAGAAACAAAATTAAGTGAACTTAGTAAATATTAAAAATACCTATATTAAATTCAAATCTAGTTTTTGAGGTAGAAGCTTCTTGCTATAGAAGTGTAAATCATGTTTCTGTTTATGTAAAGTGAACTATTATCATGTACTTTATTTTTAGACATATATGAACTGGAGGAGGTAATATAAGATAAGATGGTAGTGTTTGTATAAATACTTTTTGTTTTTACTTGCATTTGAATCCAGCCTGGTTTTTCTTATGCCTTAAGTGCTATAAGGATTGTTGCAGGGCTGGAGGTGGGGTAAGTGTGTATGTGTGCTATCAAATGTGTACCTGCTACTTGGGGGAAGTGGGATGATATAAGAACCCTTCCACCCTTTTAAGATTCCATAATTTTCTACTTCTTTATAGTTTGGTGGAAAGGAGGAGGGAACATACTCTAGTCGACTGAAGTGGCAGTTAGCAAGATGCATATTGCTGGTCCTGATTTGATAGTTTTTTCACTTGAAAGTTATGCTTTGATATTCTACCTGTTGGATTTACCTAAACTCTGTTAATTAGTTGATTTTGTAAACTTGTACATAGCAGGGGACTTTATCAGTCAGCTCTTATTTTATAATAATTATGTTTTTTGGTGAGGGGCATTGGTAAGGGGCATGCGAACCTCAGTAGGTTTAATTATAATATAATTTATGCTGTTACTAATTTTTGTTTTAATGAGCTGGATTATAGAATCAAACATGATTTTTCTTTTTTATACAATAGCTTTTGGAGTTATTGTTTATTTGTATGTACCATTATTGTCAGTAAATCTTATGAGACTGTTTAAATACAGTGGAGTATTTTAGGCTCAGGTTTGTTTTTATCATTCTAGTGTTTTGAAAACAAGTTCCTAGACAGAGTGAGAGATCCACCTGATTCAGGATTTTAATTTGAGTTCTTGCTCACACAAGTAGTACACCTTCTGATTTTACAAAACTGGGTGACACCTATTCATGAAAAAATGAATTAAGTAACTATTGTAGTTGCTGTCTGCCTTTGTGTAAATATGCTGATAAGCTTGAGTTTGTGGGCTGTGGGTAACCTATATTTATTTATTTTACATTTCAGAGTTTGTGCATTTATTCATTTATCACTTCTCTCCTTAGAAGGGTTTTCTTTTTTCCTGTCTACAAAGTTTTTAAACTTATCTTTTCTGTCCTATCCAAGGTTTGTTTTGTCAATAACCTCAATTCTTTTTTGGATTCTATAAAATACTAGTTTTAGCATTAATAATAATGATACCCAGCTTTAGATACTGTATTTCCTTAGACATAATAACAATAGCTGACATTAAAAAAAAATTTTATTTATTTATTTTAGAGAGAGAACATGCAAGCTGGGGAAGGGACAGAGGGAAATGGAGAGAAAGAATCTTAAGCAGACTCCACACTGAGGGCAGAGCCCAACGTGGGGCTGATCACAACCCTGAGATTATGACCTGAGCTGAAACCAAGAGTTGGACGCTTAACTGACTGGGTCACCTAGGTGCCCCAGTAGCTGACATTTTATTATCATGTGCCAAGCACTGTTCTTAACCCTTTATGTGGTAACTTGCTTAATTCTCTTCTTCTTTTCTTTCTTTCTTTCTTTTTTTTTTCCCCTAAGGATTTTATTTATTTATTTGAGAGAAAAAGAAAGAGTGTGTGCACGAATGGGATGGGGAGGGGCAGAGGGAGAGGGACAAGAAGACTCCTTGTTGAGCAGACTCTGATGTGGGGCTCAGTCCCAGGACCCAGGGATCATGACCTGAACTAAAGGCAGATGCTTAACCAACTAAGCCACCCAGGCACCCTGGTTCTTTATCTTTTTTTAAAATGATTTTTATTGTGGTAAAATATATATAACATAAAATTTACCATCTTAACCATTTTTAAAATCAGTGCTATTAAATACATTCATAATGTGCAAACATTACTACCTTTCCTCTCTAGAACTCTTTTCATTATGCAAAACTAAAATTCTGTATCCATTAAATGATAGTTTTCCACTCCCCTCTTCTTCCAGCTCCTGGCAACCACCATTCTACTTTCTGTTTCTCTGAGTTTTATCACTCTAGGTACCTCATAAAAGTGGAGTCATGCATTTTTTTGTCTTTTTGTGATTGACATATATCCTTAGCATAATGTCCTTGAAGTTTATTTATATTGTACCATATATCAGAATTTCCTTTTTAAAGGCTAAATAATATTCCAGTGTATACCACATTTTCGTATCCATTCATCTGTAAATAGACACTTGGGTTGCTTACACAATTAAGCATTTGTGAATAATCCTGCCATGAAATGAATATAGGTGTACTACCTCATTTAATTCTTTCAAGTACCTTGAGAGGTAGACACCTTTTTTTTTTTTTTTAAGATTTTATTTATTTATTTGACAGACAGAGATCACAAGTAGGCAGAGAGGCTGGCAGAGAGAGGAGGAAGCAGGCTCCCCGCTGAGCAGAGAGCCCTATGCGGGGCTTGATCCTAGGATCCTGGGATCATGACCTAAGCCGAAGGCAGAGGCTTTAACCCTCTGAGCCACCTAGGCGCCCCGAGAGGTAGACACTTTTGTTGAGGAAATTGAGTCTTAGAGCAGTCAAGTGATTTGTGCAAAATCACAGAGCTAAGAAGTCTGCCTGGATGAATGTTCTTAACTACCATAGTAAACTTCCATGTATTTTAGGATAAGGTGGTGTAGTAGTAGTTCAGTACATAGGCTTAGAAACAGGTATGTTTCTAAGTAGTTCAATACATAGGCTAAGAAACAGGCATGCACAAATTTCTGAGCAGTACAAGATGGCAAAACCAGAAAGGGATAAAGAAGTTGCCTATTTGAAGTTTAAGCATATGCTTAGGAGTTGGACAGTTAGAATAATTATTTGACGAGATTTTTGTTTCTAATGTGTCCGCCTATTTTTTTTAGGGATCTAGATAGCAAGCACTGTTGAGTCTGGTAATACAGGCTTCCCAAAGCCCATGATGATAGCATTTGTACCATTGACACATGTAAACAAAGTAAGCAGTTTAAATTTATTTTTAATTGTTGGGTGCAACAAATTTGCTCTATATCTTATTATACACTTGGTTATTTGTATTACATATCATTAATCCTGTGGAATGGGAGGGAGGAATTTAGAAACTGACACTGGGCCTTAGACCTTGCCCAACTTTTATAGTGTTGATTTTTAAGCTTTGCACAATACTCTGAATCTTGCTGGTTGAAGGGGGTGTCTTGAAACAGAAATAATCTGTATTTGAAAATTATTAATATCTGTTAATAGAAATAAGCACACATATTTTAATGAGAAATCTTGGAGAATCTGTGAATTTTTTTTTTTAAATGGTAGGTACCATCAGGTCTTTACGATTTACTTGTGATGAATTACCTTAATTTAAAAAATAAGTTAGGGACGCCTGGGTGGCTCAGTTGGTTAAGCGGCTGCCTTCGGCTCAGGTCATGATCCCAGCGTCCTGGGATCGAGTCCCACATCGGGCTCCTTGCTCAGCAGGGAGCCTGCTTCTCCCTCTGCCTCTGCTTGC